>JBBPQZ010000021.1:0-42390 GCA_038092795.1 Boletus rubissimus
AGTGTGAGACTTATTTCAAGCTCAGATATTATATTTATATGTGTGTCTTTGTTTGTAGCACCAAATAACAACAGCTATCCCTTTGTTTTACTGAAATTTTATGAATTATATTAAAAGCTCTAAAACTGTTCCAATGGTGTCCCTGTTTTAAAATGGGTGTATCTCAATGGCCCCTGAGCCAAATCACATGAGTATTAGATCAGCAGGTAGCCAGGGGTTTGTGCGTCACATGTTCCCACCAACACTAAGCAGGGTTCCCATGCCTATAATTGCTATTCCACATACACTCAAAAACTACAAAACATTGGAACAGTTTTTGGAGTCACTGTATGTTAGCACAATTCATGCATAGTCATATTTTGAGAGCATTTGATGATAGACCAAGTTGTTTTTGACTGTGCTGAGAATATGATCCAGAAGAGTAGCAAATAGTACCTGAAATAGAATACCCTTCAAAAGGAAAATATGAAGGAAGCTGATCTTGTTATATGTAGTCAAAAAACTTCTTCACTATAGTTGTAGTCCAGTAGTGTGGATATTGTGAGCCATGTCAATGTGAATTTGAGCAATTCCTCAAATGAATAACCTATGGTTGTGAAGGAGATAGGCGAGGCAAGAAAAATTCTACAAAACAGAAGTGTCTTCCTGTGCTATCATTGTGGAAGCCACAGCCCAATTTGTTGTAATTTGATTTAAGTTAACCAATGTACTATTGTAATCTTGAGAACTGAAGCATCATCTGCTTGAGCAGAGTCTACACCATTAGTAAGCTTTGAAATCATGATTAGCTACATAACGGTCACTTGAAAAATAGTTACCTGCTTAATCACATTGTCCAGCATACTGGCATTGCCTGGATCAGTGAGCCATTCCCTAAATGCACAAAGAGCAGTGATCAAATGGTGGTAGCACTTGAAGGTCAAAGTTTTAATGTATGACTGTGAAGTTTTGCAGGCTGAATGGCTATGCTACATCCTTTCCATAGCACCCTGTTGATCTTCCTCATCAATTAGATCTTGGATGTCATCAGTGAGAGTCACAGTCTCCTAATAGCTCACTGCATTCATGGCAGGTATTGGAGGGCAAGTATGAGCTGTAGCCCATACCTCAAGTCCAATTTCATTTTCTAGCATGACAAAATCCTGTAGCCATTCCTACAGCCCATTTCACTTATATTTGGCAGAACCCTTGAAGGACCCTGTTGCCACTCTTTCCCTTGGCATTTGAGAGCTCTGACTGGAGGATAGGGTCATGGTATGAAAGTGTTCAAGTGCTAATGTCAACAAGTGCTTTCACAAAGTTCAAGTTAATAATAGTGGATTCATGCCATAAAAGTCAAACCTGGTTGGCAACAGTTCATTGCAATCAGAAATGCAAAAAGAAGTAATAATATGATGCTGTAAGTGTCTAAGGTTCTGCTTAACTCTGTCAACAAGTATACATAATGCACTTAAGGAGGCTGGTATTAGACTAGACACACATTGTTTTTTTATCATCTTGTCCATCCTTTTCAAAATGTGTTTTCAGCTCTTTTGCTTTCTACCCAAACTCCAATATGAGATTCTTCTCTAGCTGAAGGATGAACCTGATGCTCACTGCTATGCCTTAGTGACAAAATGTTTCTACAATTGGTTAGTAATGTTCTGCACTATATAATGCACATATGAACTCTCCAGGCTGTAGCCCAGTTTGACTCAGAAATAATCACATAGCAAAAGCTTTCATTGCCAACTATCAGCTCATGAAGTTGCCATCTGCCAATGTGAAGGAACTTAAAGCCCTCCATCAATATCCTAACAGTGACAAATGTCCTCAGACTTTGTTCAAAGATCAGTCACTCACCATTTGTTTCTCATACCAACTTGTTCAGAACTATGAGGTGAATTCCCTACTGGAGCCACTTGAGGCCCTGGAGGCTTTTAAATTGGACTTGAGAGTTTGTTACCTACCAAATTATTCCATATTTCATCAACTCATCCATTTTCATTTTGTGACAATGGATATCATCTTATTGGTAATTCTATGCTTAGAAACCTCACTCACCTTTCACTTTACTGGTACACATCTCACTCCTGTATATTGAACCTGCAAGGTTTGTTTGCATAATGTTCAAGCCAAGCACTCTCCTGTGGTCTTTAGGTTCTTCTGTATATAAATAGTACTTTTGAGGATATCCTGGCAAGATGAAACTTGGCAGATCCACAGGTCATTTTGTTGCAGCACTCTTGGTACACTGAGTACATGGCCAATGATGGGTTTTGGTTCTATATAGGACAGTTTATTGCATGGAGGATTAGAATGAATGGTGAGTGAGAGTCTTCAATGCATCAGAATGGTACCTGAGCCTGGCTAGCATATCCTTTGGCAACTATTCAATAAAGATGAATTTCTCTCCAATAGTTAGAATATTAACATAGAGTGGAATTGTTAATACAAAGAACTGAAAGTCAGACATATTTAATTTGATGCAGTTACAATACACATGGATGGATCTAAGATATTGGTGAGAGATTGCCAGTGGGTTTCAAAAGGAAGGAGGAGATTTCAAAAATCTGGCAATTCAATTGTTTGGCATGATCACATCAGCTGTTGGAAGCAGATGAATGATTCAGCACTAAACAATGACTGAGAAGGAACCAATGAAGTTGGACATACAATGAGCTGATCAAAATCAGTGTTTTCTGAACCTTGTGCCAAAACCCACAATATCTTGTTTAAGCTCCACTCATTAGTGCTCTAACTTATCAGTGTTCCACCACTACTGCTCACTATCTCCCACATTATGGAGAATACTTTCCATCTTCCTGCTTATTTGAAGTCTTCTACCAACTGTAGTTTCCAGATCCTATTCATTCAACCAGTTTTTCCCTCCCAACCCTCAATATCATAGTTCTCTCTGGTCACCTGAACTGCAATTTATGAGGAGGGGTGTGAGTAAAGCATTAATCCCTGCCTGATAATCTAGGACATCATAAAGGTTAGTTCTAAGTACATATATCTTTGATTTGTTCTAATATTAATCCTGAGTCAAGGGAAAGATATTTTCCAAACCAGCTTGTTCCAGTTGCCTGACAAGCTATTCAACAAGGTTTATTATGTTGCCAAATGCACATCAAGAGATTGTATTCTCAGCTGTCTCTCCACAAACCTTCATGAGTGGATGCCTTGGAAAAGATCAAAAATATTATACTAGAGATGCACAAACAAGATGAAGTCCAGCTAGCTGCTATTACCAATGACTTGGAGCTCCCCAAGATGAATGCAGTGGCCTATGATAACTCTATTGACAATGATATAGCCTATTGCCATACCATTTACATCAATGAATTTATGGCATTAATGGCCACCAACACCTAGCTTAGCCTTATGTTAGATCTCTCTGATCCTAAGCCAACCTCCAACTATTATGACTTTATCACGAATGACTAATCAAACCACAAGGCTCAGACAATGCTTTGCAGAATACATGATTCCTGGCTCAAGGATGAGGATATGGGGGTTTTCTCCGCTCAACACAGTCTACAATGACCAGATGGCCAAGGCAATGACTAGCGTGGTGAACAAAATGGATTAGACTGGGGATACTAGTCGCAAAGTGCTACTTTATATACTGTACAAGCACGTGCACAAACCATGCTATACGTGGGAGAGATTACCATAAATAGACTAAGTGGTTCCACAATTGTAAGAGAAAGATAACAGAAATGAAAGGGGCTGTGTGAGAAGAGCGGAAATTAAAAGGGCAAGGTTACCTCATGGTATGACATCATTAGTTCTAGACCTAGTTATGTGAAGGTTACCACAGTCACATGCACAAATCACGTAACTGAGAAAAGAAACGAGACAAGTCCAAAAAGTTTGAAAATGTTCATATATTATAACACCAACAATGAGTAGTTGAGTGATGTCATGATTATGTAATCATCTTCCCAGAACAATTAGGGCTGTACAACAGCCATCTGATTGGCAGAATACAAGATTACTAGTGTATTCAGATCATTACTTGGTCCTTTAACTCCATCTCAACAGATATTCAGACAAAATTTAAGATTGGCATCCAGATTTCCTTGTTACTTGGCTGTGCTTTTCCTAGATACAACTTGAATAATCCTGCCATGGGGATTACTTCTACTTTATGGCCAAAATGTGCATAATTTACTTGATGCTTCATATTCTTCAAACTGATCTTTATATTACTAGCTTGGCTGATAAAAAAGAAAACCCTAACCTTGATCCAGTACTTGCCTGTAAGCATTGCCATGGGAAAAGACAAACCTGCAAGCATGTGGTTAGCCTAATCAAGATGAAGATAGTAGAGCCAACTTAGGCTTGGGCCATGGCACACACTGCAATACAAGTGAGTGCTTGACTACCATCAAAATATATACATTTCAATAAAGCCATTAGGTTTTCCAGTTGTGGGACTTGGAGGATCATGAATGGAATCTTCAATATGCATAGCCTTCTTGACCACCTCTAGGTGCATCTTTCTCCCTCATGCAATCCCTGCATGAATAATCATTTTCAGAGCATCATTACCACCAATGCTTCAACATCTGCATGGCCCTAAGATTATGTACATTCCTAGACAATGACCATGCTTACATTTTGAAAGAGATACATGAAATTGAAGGTTGCTAAATGTGATATCTTCAGAATATAAGTGCAATTTCAAAACTAAGGCCAAGTACATGGAGATTGACTACTTATATACTACTAGAAATGTACATAGACCATGGGGGTCAAGGGTATGAGTATAGGGTAGGATTAAGGGCATTGCTAAGGATATGACTCCACTGATAATCTGGAACATTTCAATAAGATAAGATATGGGTAATCTGATAAAATAAGGAGAAAATGTTCAAAGTGCTAATGGCATTCAGGGGTTAATTCCTGTGGGTGTTACATTATGTTGCAACTTTTTTTGGTGCATGATAATGCTGCTGGCTTACCATTCCAGGCTAAGTTATGATAAGGGGCATTAAACTGGGGTTAGCATGGAAATTACATAATATACATGGTGTTAGATAGCTGATAATGGAGTGTGGTGACATTATAATGCAATTGCCCCATGCATGTGAGCTGATAATCAATATCTGCACTACTTCCTCCTCATGCCCATATTTCCTTTCCTCAATCACCATGCTTGCTCAATGAAAGCCTCGAAAACAATACAATTATTCTAAGGCAACGCTCAACACCCAAGTATCGAAAGGGGGTTTTGCATATGTTTGCCATGATGAGATCGAGCAGTGCCTATTCCCAGTTATTCTGATCCTTTCCACAGACTATGAGAAACAGTAAGTTACTTTTGGCAATCTCTTTTTTATTCTAAACAGCTTATTGTCAATGATTCATGTAGATGTATGATGTTGCTCATTCGTGGCCACCTCAGTAAACGTCCCTGTCTCATCTGCTTAGTTCCACTCAATGAGCTCCAGGACCTTGCAAAGACATTTCCAGTCCAACTGCAAGAGGAAGCAGAAGCTGCACTCAAGTTTGGCTAGAAGACTGACATAAGGAAGACAAGATTCTTAAAGGGCTTGGACTTTGTCCTGTCCTGGTGTATATTGTCATTTTAATTCTTGTGTCGAATTGAACATTTCATGCCTGCACTCACTTCTTCATTTTAGAACATGTTTTGGCATATTCTATTCTCTGATCCTCATCTAGCACTCAGTTTTGACATGCTGCATGCATTGCACTTGGGACTATGGGGTAAGCACATCTTTGAAGAGATCAAGAAAATCCTAGCATTCCTTGGTTGAAATGCTCAGGCTGCAGTTGAGAAATAGTAAGTTCTATTTTTGTCATACTTCCTTAAATCTTAACATTGTATTGATGTCCGTGGTCACGGAAGTGTTGCCAATTTTCCCTCATGGCAGCAACTTGCCCACTTCACAACTGTCATTAACATTACCTTCAATAATGGTAATAAGATGCATGACCTTGCAAAGGTATGTATCATGTTGTCCATATCATGTCCAAGCACACTGATGATGCCACTATTATCCTGTAACAGCAAATATTCTATGAATTACTGCATGTTCTCAACAGGAACAGGGTTCCTGAGGGCTATGCCCTGTTATGAATGCTGAAAACTTATTTTGAGCTTGACCATCTGATTGGCCTAAATGTCCACACTGAATGCATGCTCGCAATGATTGAGAGTGAGCTCCTCAACTTCAACGACATTTAAAAGGTGAGTAACTAAAGCTATGTCTAGTCCAGGGCAGTCTGAATCTGATTAATACGTGGATTGAATCTCTAGGAATACATTAAATTAGTGAAGAAATCAGATATACAGAACTTGAAGATGGATTGGAACTTTCCAAAAGTTTATCTGTGGAAACATGCAATATGTAATATACGGTCCAAAGGCACTGCATGAAACTACAGCACACACCCAAATGAAAGTATACATGGTGCATTGAGAGAGGCATATGACTGTTGCACAAACCAAAGAGATGTTGCCATTTAGATATGGCATTGTCAATGTCCTTGTAACTATACTGATCATTTATAATCTAGATTCTTTGCATTGACCACCACACACTTGTGTTAAAGCTCATTAGACAGTCCATCAATTCTCAAGACATTTCTGACAAAGATTTGGCTGGCATTGACAGTGACAACTTGGATGAATTAGATGTGGATGCCCAGATATAGGACTTGGACTTGGACTCTCAATTGTTTACACTCAGTTCACAATGCAAACCTGTGCTTATGCAAACATTTGAAATGTGCAACCCAAAGGATGGCCCTTTCAGTGGACTCCAAAAAAAGTTCACAGAGTTCCTTAATTCATTGGTTCATGCATGGGGGTACGAGAATGCTAATTACATCAAAATCCCTCCTAATTTTGAGGTAAGTCATCCAGCATGCTTTGAAGGACAAGTAATAAGTCCATATTCTCAATTGGAATAGATCACAGAACATTGATATCTCAAGATCAAATATGAATCAACTGTTGACTGGTGAGAGACCACTGACTATCTACGATGCAACCTGTCGTTCTATCAGAAACTGCGGCATGACTGTGCACTCATCTAATTCACCTCAACAATGGTCACATTTGTTCGTTTCATCCTTATCTTTACTTGTTATATTCCTGAGCTAAATGGAACATTTGAATTTACACTTGTGCAACCATTCTCAAGGAGGACTGGAGTTTTCTGCTGATTAGATTGTGACCTCAACCTTATCTGTGTCAAGGCAGTCCCTCCCTCCTCTTCTATTTTCATCCCTATAGCCTCAATTGTCTGTGGTGCTGTTCTGGCTCCTGACCCTGAAAACATGGACAAGTTGATTGCTTTCACTTATCTTGATGATGACATGTTTCTCTGCCTCAAGGACACTGTAATTTCGGGCCCATAAAATAAGCCTTGACCACAATGCATGCAATGGCCTATGAGGTTCTTCCAGCCTTTGTCTCATCCTCTTTTCTCAGGCACCATCAACCAAACCTCCCTCAACACGGCCCGACCCCCACCTTGAGTTGTCAAGACTCTCTCTATGGATTCAGCCACTCTCCACTGCAAGCTAGCAAGACCCTTCTACAGATATGAGCACATGTCCAAGTTATGCTCCCACTGGCAAGGCACCCCTCTTCCTCCAACTCCACGGTGAAACTATACCACTTCATACATACCCTTCAAGCTCCACTCCTCAATCACCTTCATTGTGCTCATCCTCCTCCAGCATCCCAAGGCTTGAGTTCTGACTGCTCATCGGAGTCATGCTCGCCTTGAAGGTAATCTACTAATACATGCTCCTCTATCATCATGGAGAGCTATCTAATTACAACCTTGTTACAATGTATTATCATAAAACACATCACAATTGTGTCATTAACATGCCTTGATGTCAACTAGTAGCATGATTAGTTATTATATTTAACTTAATATTGTTGACATGTAATGATGATGGGTTTTTTTCTTAATCTCACTCCATTCAGATCACGATGAACACATGTTACTCATCCATAGCAACTCAGCTTTTTGACAGACCCTGGATCAGTTGTCATCCCAGTAATAGGTGAGTACCAGATCGTTTCAAATTTGGCTGCTTTACTTAGAACGAGAAAATTGCCACTCAGCTCAGTACATCTTAGTACTTGTGACAAGCGTCCAAATCAAGCCTCAAATTCAAAATGTTGTGATGAGAAGAATACAAGGTCTATGTGCACCCCATTAGCTTGGATACATTTCAATTGAATCTGTTCACTTGATTCTCTGTCAGACAGTCTGTTTACCATTCGGATGGAAAGATCCTGGACTGGGACCAGATTTGGACCCTGATATTGCCGCAATAGAAGGTATATCAAGACCTGCTTGGTGAGTTTTCAATTCTCCACTAGTTCATCTAGATCCATCTTTGACTGCTTAAGCCTCTTCTTCTTCTCCTCTATCATGCATATCTGGACCTTGTTCATCCACGCTTCTTGGCCTTGCCATCCTTCCCATCCTTTCGTTGTAATGGTGCATCATTCTCAACAGTATTAAGGTGAGGATGCCGTCGATTTACTTGACTCTGACGAAAGTCTAGGCACTATTGTGGATGCCGAGGATTCAGATGATGAAGACAGTAATGCTGAGAAAATCCTAAGCGCTTTGTGTGTACTGCCATCTGATGCAACAATCCCTGAGCTACACAAAGTGAGTCTGTACAATCACTGTCAATTCAGACTCAGTTACTGATGTATATTCATTCATTGGCTGGCAGGTGCTTGCACTGTGTCAGAAGTCTTTGACGGAAACACTTGCTAAGCTGAAGATCTCCATGAAGGAGTTCCATACCCTTAGTGCTGCCTTACCTCTGCAGAAGCGCAAGGCTGTCATAAATAAGATGGATTCACTGAATGAGGACATCGGATGCATAGCAAAGAAATTTGCTATGCTGCATCGCCTCTGGGTTATCGACGGACTTTTTCCGATCAACAGCAATCTGAATCGACATTGACCTCTTGAGTGTGGGTCGCTGGGACTCACCTGAGGCCAAACGTGACACTATCCTGACCAAGCTATTCAGAATCATGCCCCAGCCTTTGCATGGTGAAATGGTTAAATATAAATCCTTTGGTTCTGTGGTGTGTGCTCAGAGTCGTTTTTATTCATAACTTCTGTGCTGACATTACTTTCAAACCAGTTCACTGGTGTCCTGAATCAAGAGCAATCCAATATGCTCCATGCTATCAAGGAAGCATCACCCCTTGTCTTTGCTCCCCTTAAGGTTCCCAATGCAACTATCTTTGCATCAGCTGCCTGTAAGCAAGAGGATCTGGAGATGAAGTGATTGTCAATGAAGGAGGGCACATACCATCACCTTGCTCCCATCCTATTCATGAATCCTGATTAGATGATGGCTGATGGATTTCTCAAGAATCCTGTCCTTATAAATGTAAGTTTATTATGCTCTCCGATTGCGCTGTCCTTTTGAATTGGAATCTGTTTGTTAGATTCTTCATCTGCTTATCTTTGGAAAGACTATGCTCACTAAGGAGAAGGCCGTGGGGGACCCAAGGTGAGGGGCCAAATTCATGGCATGAAAAGCATGACAAAGGAACTTATAGCATTGGCTGCAATCTTCATAAGTGAATTTATTATCATATATAACTTCAGAAATGTAATCAATCCCTTCCTAAGGCTTGCTACTTGGTTTCACCTGACTCTGAACTCCAATCTGTCAGCAGTGAAACCAAGATTCCTTATGAAGTGGATTACGACTTCTATCTGCAACGTCTATTTAAGCACTCTAGTTGGGCCATCAAGACCGTGGACTTCTTCAATACACAGATTTTCAGTAATAAAAAACAACAGAACATTACAGTGCCTACAGAGCAGATAGCACCCTCTATCCCCGCTCATACCTGGGAAGATGACTTCCTCAACAATTTGAACAGTACAAAACCAGCCGTCACAATGTCAATCAATATGCATGATGAATCCAATGTCAATGACTTAGCTACCAGACAACTCAATCCAGGGTCCTCGTTCTCCTCTGCTTACTGCTCACCATCTTCCGCTTTTCACCCACACCTGCCGCCCTCCCTACCTGCTGGTCCCTCTCCACCTTTCTCCCCATCTTGTGCAGACCCTCCATAGGTATCAGCTTCCAATTCCATGGTATCCATTCACAATCATCCTGGAGCCACACTCTTGTCTATCTCAAAGCTACAGGTTGAAGTCAGACAGATGAGCATTAGTAGTGCCTCAGATCCTAGGCTTGAACCCATTAATGCTGAAGCAGCATCAGCATCAGGGAGCTGCCGGGTTTCCTCAGCTCATCACAGACCAGTCCCTATTCATGTTCCACAATTGTCGGTGCTCCCTGCAGCTGACTCTAAACTCTTTGTTCAGAAGCATACTACTTGCACCTGTGCAAAAGCCAAGAAATAAGTCTTTACCCCTTTTCTAGACCCAATTTATGTAGTTTGTGCTGTTTGCTTTTCATTGGCAATGCATTTAAATTGACAGTCTAGGAGTGATGTTGTTATTAATACCATTGACATCTGATTCAGAATCTCCGCAGTGTAGTCGTAGCTACGTCGAATGTCAACCATCTTGGACTGGAATCATCTGATGAACTCATCAATTCCATATCAACTACAATTAGAAAGTGTCCCAGTCCTGATCCCCTCTATCAAGGAAAAAGACAAAAACAAACCTACAGTCCATCCAGTTCTGTTCTATGGCCACGTGCCCGAACTACTTCTTCTGATTGCGTCTGAATTATAGGGATCATAATGCAGTCGCTCGTTGTGATCATCTCTATAAGCTGATTGTAGGCTAATAGTGCTTGCATTCCATGCCATACTCGAATTATCCTATTGTAATGGCACAAACGCACTCGAGTTAGAATGCTGTATATTGTCAGCTTGTCTGCTTATGGTGGCAGCATCACTCGTGGCAAAGCCACCACGCGTTGAACCCATGGTGTACACAGCCAATGTATGTTGGCGACTTGCAGCGTGCCGCCACCAGGCAGTGATAACACCAAAGATTCCACTGAGAACTCCAAGGACGGCAAGCACGCCGACCACAGCACCAACAATGACACCAGTTTTCAAAGATGAGCCACTACTGGATTGGCTGCTTTGGCCACTACCTTGTGCAGCAGCATTTTGAATGCTCGGTGGGAGATCACTGACAGCACTGACGGGTTGTGTTCCTATCTGACCATTGCTGACAGTCACCATGGTACCATTGCTGGGAATTCTGTTGATAACAACAAACATGAGACAAGGACCAGGAGTGAGGAGATTTGCATTGGGAGGGACCTGGGCGACGTGCAGGACATACAAACCATTGCTGTTGATGGTGTAGGTATTATTCAGTTGCATAAAGTGCTGGCCCATATTCATGGCATGGGTTGTAAAACTGCCACAGGCAAGGACAACTGTGGTATTAGAAGCTGCAGCGTTTGTGGAACTGGTATATGAGCTAGAAGAAACAGTGATATTGAAGGATGAACTGCTGTACATGAGGGTGGAAGGTATGCCAGTGGGTTTTGGACAGACAGAGGCAGAGAAGTAAGGAGGGTAGAAGATCTCGGCAGTGTAAGTAGTAGGGAAGACCGTGGTGAGGTTGATGTCGACGTTGGGATTGGAACCAGCAATGAGGACAGACGCATCAGAGAGAAGCATTGCAGAAGAATGGTACAAACGAGTGATGTTGGACGATCCAAGACCAGTATTCGACCAGCGACTACCGCTTGACATGTTAGGGTTGTAGATTGCAGTAGATTGCAGGAGTACCAATAGGGCCAGAAGCCAAGGATTCGCCATAAGGCATGAGGTCGAAAGTGGATGTCTGGCTGGTCATTTGAGCATATCCAGCAGTGCCATTGCGAGCTCCATTTACCACCAGCAGAGTGCCGTCTGGCAGAATGATGAATTGACAGTATAACCTTCGAGCATGTTGTCATTTTGCACATAGATGGGAGTTGAATCATCTTGAGGTTCGGAGGTGATACACTGGCAGTCCACAGAGGCAGGGTAGGTCCAACCAAGTGTTATAATTGGGGAATGAGTAATTACCCCAATACTTGTCAGGCATATCAGAACCACTACATAAAAGGACAGTTGGGATCCAGTTGTTGGCGGAGGTCAAGGGTAACATGGCAACAGCACCAGATGCAGGGTATATATGTGTGATGTTCCCAGGCATGTTAGGCAGAGGCGTTTCAGTGTTGGTATTAGGATCCTGGATAACTAGATTGGTCACATCAACCAAACAATTGGGGTCAATCAGATCGTCACATACTGGTGGAAATGTTCACTTGGATGAACATCTTTCCTGAAGGCATGAGGTATGTGTGGACATAAGAGTTGAGACCCAAGGTGGTTATCATGAATTCCACGACAGTAGCATCGCCCCTTGACAGGTCAAACTCATAAGTAGGTTCGGCAGCACCTCCCTCATATGCTGGATCTGTGTTGGGGGTGTTCCGGTTGATGTAGCCACCATTGACGAAACCACCTATGATGGCGATGCTTCCATCAGCAAGGGCTCCTGCAGTGGAATACCAGCGTTGCCTTTGCATGGAAAGAAGTGTGGCGTTGTCGAACCATTGACACTGGGAAGAAGCAAAATTATCAGCGTCGATACATAGATTGAGGATACAAATGGCTTTAGTGCCATCATAATCCTGGTAGGTTGCATCATATGCACATGCCAATCCTTGCGCAGTTTCTTACAGAGCCAATGTTTCCACCAATGCTGACAGCGCCATTCCCACCAAAGGTAACATAAGAGTCATTGGGAAGATGCATTCCAGAAGCACAGAAAGTGTTTGTGTAAATATCCATGAGCTGGGCCTGATGGGTATTAAAGTTGATACCATACTGATATGCAGATAGACAAAGACTTGAATTATCATTCATTACAATATATTTCTATATATGGTTATTCTAACCCCGGGCCTTAAGTGTCATTATGTTAAGTGTCATTATGGTTTGTTTGTAGCATTATATTGGTAGTGTCACACTTTTCTTCATTCAAATTCTCAACCTTTTTACTTTAAACTTTGACTGTCACCATCTCATTGTCCTCACCTCTCTCTCGCTCTTCTGCTCTTTCACCCTCTCACCATCTCCCACCCTCTCCCACTCTCTCACCCTCTTGCCCTCCTGTCCTCTCGCCTTCTTGCCCTCTCTTGCCCTCTCCCACCCTCTTGCCCTCTTGCCCTCCTGCCCTCTTGCCCTCTTGCCCTCTCACCTAGATCTCTATGTTCCTGAACATGGATGTCATTGAGGATCTGAATCTGAGATGTGGACAAGTTCAGTGAGGGGAGAGAGAGAATGCTGGGAGGTCGCAGTTGATGGGAAGGTGAAGGAAGTTAGCTGAGGCAGTGTGTTGTTTGCCGCATTCCAGCCAAATAAAGCTTGTCAGGCACTGTCAAAACTGGAATGAAGGAACTTGATGATTTCATTCAGCATATAGTTCTCCTAATTGACTACTGAGTTGGCCATTGTCTGCGAGAGGTGGTGGACATGTCTCCATGAGGAGCCAGAAAGATTCAAGGCCTGAAACAGAGACTAAATTTGTGCAGTCTCACATCTGGAATCCAGAAGAGTAACCAGTCTGCAAGAGAAGTTCTCCAACATTGTTGGTAGTCTGGTGACCAGACTGCTATGATTGAACCTGATGTCTTTACAGGATCTTGTTGCACTTCTTGACGAGACAGAAGATTGGGTGAATGAACATGGGACTGCAATATTCAATATCATCAACCAGTTCAACCAGCAACATCAGTCAGAACTGTCAAACACACCACAAGTCTTCATTGATGACTATCCATCAAAAAGAGTGAAAGCAATCAGATTTGCTCCCATTCAGACACCCAAAACATCCTCTGCAGCGATGTAATAATAGCAGTCCATGTAATCCCTACTCTGTAGTAATGGAACTACTGTCTGGTTCATCTAAAAAGCTAAGGCTGATTGGGGGTATTTCATCTGCATCATTCTCAAACCCTTGACCATCTATCATTGCCTTTATCTTTCGATTGAATGTGAGTATTGATGACACCAATTTCTGTTCTCTGACCACAATTACATCAACAACAGGTCTAATGAGCTTTTCTTCATTCTAATCTTGCTTCAAATGATGCAGCTCCAGTTCTCTGACTTTAAATGTGACTTTGTTGACTGCCAAGATTGTATTTGTATTGATGTGAGTGATGCCACGATAGGATATCTTGAATGCAAAGAGGAATTGCTTGTGGACATTTTGCAAAAGATCCACTGATGTGGATATGTCTCCCAGGTGATCCCATGAAGCATACACACCCTTGGATGCAAAGAAAGTCTATATAAATGAATTGAGTGAGGAATACATCTTAGTACATGAATTCTTACCTTAAGAAATTGGATAAGATGCTCGATGTTTAGATCAATCGGCATCCAGTGTTCTTCAAGGCCCATCACATTGATGAGCATGCTGTCTCTTATAATGTCACTGTATGCAAGTCAATTGTTGGACAAACAAAGTGAGGGCTAGTTGGAATGCACGCAAATTTTGGTGTCCATATATTTTTGATGTTGTACACCCAATGTAAGATCTCGGCTGTATAGTTGTTCGAACCAGCACCATGAAAAAGCATTGCAAGCCTCCCAGGACATCTTCAGCCCATCCAAAATCTCTGTGTGAGATTGCTTTTGTGAGTTCAAGGACATAGAGCAAATCCCACGTGAGAAGGAGAATATTGCACCGCACAGTATCCTCTGGTGTCTCTGGACCAGAAATGCTTGTCACATGCTTGCGCCATCTGTTTGACTTTTGATGGGGTATTACCACATGGTTTTGGATGATTTTGTCAGCGATTCAAACCAGGTCATCTGCAGAGGGATTCAACAACATAAATGCTTGCAGCAAGGGGCATCCGCACTTGATTTGCCAGGCATTGAGGATGATCCCATATAGAATTTGGAACATTGTCAAGATCAGCATATGGTAATCTGGATGCTTGCCAGCAAGTTGTGTATGATCAAAAACTGAGAAAAAAAACTAAGGCTCCCAATTTGATAAGTTGAGCCCTGATGGACGTGAATGAGTGCCCAGATGAGGTTCATACATAGGTGGAATAAACCAAAGCCAAGTTGTAGGAATTGAATGTGTGTAAACGGGTTGACAGGCTTTTGCACTTCGGATATGTGCATTTGTTGACTGATTATTGATGCTTGGAACCACCTGGTCAAATAGTTGCTGTGCTGTCATCTTGAGCTGGTTGATGTACATGTCATTGATCACTGCAATGTTTCCAGATATTGAGCTTTCATCAATTGTCAATGTGCGAAGGAGGAATTGTTTTGTATGATGTCCATCAGGCATTTTACAATGTTCCAGATGTGCAAGACGTGGGTCATCGGGGCACTTGAATCCATCAAAGGCCTCAGAAAATTGAAGTGAGATGTCAACAATGTGGACTTGGATTTGGCTATTGAAAGCCTTCCTCTGCTTGATGATTAGCTGAATATCTGCATTAAAAGTGAGATTGTTTGCGTGTTGTACCTGGGTTAGCATTGGAGACAGACACAAGTTGAACAGATCCACATCCAGCTAATATACAATGGCAAACATTCCTGATTGAACTTTTGCAGATGCAAAATCTCATTGCTCAACAGATATTGAGGTCTTAATGTTGATGTTGTCCCAGCAAAGAATGTGTGGACCACAGGCAATGTGGACAGCACACTTGAGACTTTTCATCAAGAGTTGATGAAGCAATGTCATAAGTGAAGAAAACAATAAACAGAGCCTGCATTTATAGTTGTTCTCTGTGTTTCTTGAATTCACTATGGTTGGAGTTCAGAATGTGAAGCATGGGATCAAGAATTGACATCCAGCCATCTCGAAGAATCTTGAGAACATTCATAACTCGTTCATCATGTTTACTAAGTGTAGGTTCATCATCTGGTTGCATAGTGTAGGGTTAGATTAACGGTTGCGCTAGTACAAAGTGGAGAGGCTGAGTGGCTGATGCAGCTGATTCACTTATCTAAGCAGTGAGCAGCTTATCCTGTTGGCATGTTGATGCCAAGTTCAAAAATGGTTTTATTGGTCATGTCCAAATCCCTCAAATCCCAACTTCCTACCTGGTGCCACATCAGCATTCTTCCACCAAGACTCTACCACCAAGGAAAAACATCCTGCCTCCGAAAAATCCACCTAGCAATGACAATCAAAGACCTACAAAAGATAAGTAAATGTATGACCAGACACACCACATGCAACAAATCCATGCCTGACTGTACCTGTAGTACTGCTGTGATGATAAGTCACTTTAAGTCACCTATGTCATTGCAACAGTTTTGTTGCTGACCTAGGAAAGTTTGAAATTGATATGTTTTGATGGGTTTTGACACAAGCAATGGGTCATGTGACCTATAATAAGTTCAACACAACACAAATATACCAAAACACCACTCTTGATCCACTACCATTACCATGAAATCCATATCCTCTGGTGGTCATCCTACCCTCATAACACCTACTGACATGCGTCATGCCATTTGTCTTATTGGGACTGGAAAGGCTGAAAATGTTGTCCAGGTGACCAAGACTCTTCAGGATGTCAAGAACCATACTATCTCTCCCCAAACTGTTCGTTGTCACTTAAAGAAAGCTGGCATGAAGGCTGTAGTAAAGAAGAAATGTCCTTGCCTTACTGCTACTCATAAAAAGGCTAGACTGGACTTTGCAGAAAGCCATCAACACTGAGTTATATGGTCAGATGAAACAAAAATCAATCGCATTGGATCAGATGGCAAGAGGTGGGCTTGGAAAAAGGCAGGAGAGAACCTAAGTAATAGATTGGTGTAGGAAACAGTTAAGTTTGGGGGAGGTTCTCTGATGATGTGGGGTTGATGACATGGGAAGGGGTTGGAATGGCATGCAAAATTGATGGTAGGATGGATACTGACCTCTATCTACAGATTATGGAGGATGAACTCCAGCAAACCTTGAAGCATTATGGCAAAATTTCAGATGATATTCTCTTCCAACAAGACAATGACCCCAAGCACACAAGCAAAAGAGCCAAGAAGTGGTTTGCTGAGCATGGGTTTGAGGTCATGGTGTGGCCAGCTCAGTCTCCAGACCTTAATTCCATAGAACATCTATGGTTTCTGTTGAAGAGAAGATTGGCAGAGTATCCAGAGTCAGCAAGAGGGATAACTGAACTTTGGGAGAGAGTACAAGTGGAGTGGGAGAAGATAGAGGTGGCAGAGTGTCAGAGGTTGATTGAGAGCATGCCCAGGAGGGTTCAGGAGGTTATTAAGGTCAAAGGAGGATACACTCCATACTAGTTTATGATATTTGTAATATTAGCAACAAAACTGTTGCAATGACATAGGTCACATGACCCCAGGGGGTGCTGGAGTTTGGTTTGGACTGAACCACCCCTCCAACAAAGCTATTAAAGTCCCTGGAAATACCCAATCCAACCAAGCAGGTGAGATAGCAGCTATGGTTGTCACCCTCCAATCCTCATTCCCCCTCTCCCCCCTAGAAATTATAACTAATTCAAAATACATCATGGATGGACTCATGAAACACCTTGCATCCTAGGAGGACACCAGATGGATCAATATACAAAACACTCAACTCTTCCAAACAGTGGCCTACCACCTCCAATGCTATGCTGCCTTTACCATCTTCAAATGGACCAAAGGACACAACTAGGAAGTAGGAAACAAAGAAGCAGACCAACTTGCAAGCAAAGGAGCCACAAAACAAATGAATAACGAGATTGACCAGAACATTCCTGAATTCTTCAACCTCCAGGGGCCTGCTTGACAAAAATCTCCCAAGTATTAGCATATGTTTACATTGCCAATGAGCCTGATCACCAATACAACTGCTCCACACTAATGAGCCTGATCACCAATACAACTGCTCCACACTAATAAACCTTGACATAGTACGCCATGCAATCGCTGACATCAGTGGAGACCTAGAGACAGACACATCCATCTGGCTCAAAAACCAACACCCTGACATATGAAAACCAATACAGAACTTCCTATTTCAAGCCCTCCATGGCTCGCTACATATCAGTGATTACTAGAACAAAATATTCACCAATGAGTCATGAGCAAAATGCTACCAATGCAACTATCCCAATGAATCTCTAGAACATATCCTAAAATCTTGTCTGTGGCAGAGAAATGGTCACCCAAGACTTGACTGTGTATTTGTGACCATAGATCCATAGCTCAAATAGACATGAGCGATGCATGTAGCATGTGTCCTCCCATTCTTCTTGTTGTCATTCCACAGCCCATTAGCAATTGAGTGAGAAAAGCCAGTAAGCGTCTACCCATGTGTTGTTATACACTGGTTTGTTTTATCAGACAAGGCCCCACACACCTCATTTCTACCTACAGCACGTAAAAAATACTATGTGAAATCCAACCTTACTACTCATATGACATATTCTGTGGATGCTATGCTAGCAAGTACATAGCTCACCATGCATTTGAAATTGCATATTGTGCACACTGCACTTACTGAGGTTTTACAGCTGTGAGCAGGCAAAGGTGAGTTGAGGTGGGTGTAAGTGGGCGAGGTGATGCATGTGTGCAACTTCACAGCCATACAATGGGACTTGGGTACAGGTTTTTTCGCAGGTCACAAAAGTGTGACCCATATCAGCATTACCTGCAGGGTTACCCATACCCATGACAATCCCCAGGTATAAAAAGAGGTGAGTTGGCTGTAGATTGTAGTGTGTTGGCGAGGAGACTTATCCTTCTGTGCCTGCCTCCCTCTGAGGTTCTGTTTCTATTCCTCCTTATAGCAATGCTATGCCCACATCTAAATTTCATTACTGTGAAAGTTGCTCCAATGTGTTTCCCAACAAGACAAGTCTTTATTGCCATTGCTATAACTGGCACTCTCTTCCTCCTCTGTTAAAGAAGGATGGGAAGGTGTACAATGTTGTCCATAACAAAGATTGATTAGAGTGTCCATTCAATGTTTGCCCCAAGGCTTATCTCAATCTAGACAACTTCCAAGCTTACCTCAGAAAGGTACATGGCATGGAGTTTGAGACTGCAGAGGATAACGCATCCAGCTCAAATGTTGATAAAACATGTCAGAGAGGCACAGACGGCACATTTGATTTACCTCAGGCTTCTGATTTCTCAATCATGCTGATCTCATGCCTTGACAGTTCTTGGGGTGGGGGTTCCTTTCTCCAGTGATAGAGAGGGCATCAATGCGATTCAGAATGTCCAAGTGATACTGGGTATGTTGTGACCAACAATGCACCAAAAGTGTAAGTGTCTCTAAGACTTGTCCCTTGCAGTGACTTCCCACCAACCACAGGAGGCTAGTTCCTCCCACAGTTCTGGAACAGCAAAAGTTGGTGAGTGAGGACAACTTCGGGAGAAAGACCTACTCGTTGACAGGTGGAGAAAATTAGGTTGCTCCAACTTCAAAGGTGTTGAACTGGCACCCCAGGTCTACTAGACTACCTTATTGGAGCGAGCATTCTTGATTGTCTGAGATTATGGGTTCACCACCAGCTCCTCACCCTCATCTGCCATGAATATGAGGTGGCTCTTACCCATGATTGTGGTTGGCCATCTGACAGTGAAGCATGATCACAACACAACAAAGAGAGAGAAGGCTGAGCTGCACGAAATATTCTCTCAATACAAAATCTATGCAAGGCTGGAGGAGGTGCCCATTCCAAAGGCTAGTGGGCCACCAGTGCAAGGCATTGCCCCACCCATATCAGGTCTGACATGCAGTGCAGCTGCTGACTAGGAAGAGGGCTCACAACCAATGTGTTACATCATCTGTCCATAGTCCAGGTGCTATTTAACAGTGTTGGTCATATATATTTCAAGGTGGATGAAACACTCATGCCATCATCAGACATCAACATTCGCACATATCTGAAATGTGACTTCTTGCCAAAGTCCAGCACTGATGAGGTCATCCACTCAGCAGTCTGATCATGATCGACCCCCACTTTTGAAGATAACATTGTGGGCTCTCTTTTTGCTGATGGTTCAGAAGAATGCCACACTGTCATATCTCATAAATCCACAAGTCCACCTCTGACACCTCCAACACCTCCAATGCACTGCGCACCAACTCCATCCTCCTTTTATGTATATCACAACTCCAGACCTCCGGAGTTATCTCTTCTTTCATCTATCTTGTAATACTTATTTCCAATAAGCCTTGTACTTTAGCTAGATTATCGACTTGGATTCCGACTAAGATACTGACTTTTGACTTCTGGCTATAAACCCTCTGTTTACCTCCGATTCCTATTGATCACCTCTGATCTTATTGTTTCCCTCTGAGTCACCTCTGAACCTCCACTCCGAACTACAAGGACCCGATCAACAGCAAGGGCACATCACATATGGTGAAGCCAACATCCTTATTCCTACCAACTCCAGAGTTCCAAAGTTATACCCGGAGATCATCAGCCTGGTCTTAACACACACAGAGAAAGCAGGCACGAGGAATCAAGAAAAAAGCATACTACACATGAGCATGAGGGAGTTTTCATCTTCCTGGAAAAAGTGGTGAATCTTCACCATGAGATGGTGAAAAGACAACTGGAGCACAATTGTCAGTGTTTTATGCTGGCAAAGGTGCTGGTGAATGGTGCAAATGTCAGCCCACACCAGTGAGTCTCCCCTTCACACCCGCAAAACTGTCAGAATCACATTGACTCTTGAATGGACTACATTCAGGTCAATGCATTTCAACATGTTACCCAATGAGAATCACATATATGGCGCATTGTTTGTGCAAATGGTCAGGGCGATGATTCGAAAAGAGAAAGGTCACAAACTACACCTTGATTTCAGCTTTATAGCCTGCAGATCTTGATAGACAGCCTAGAGACCGATGCCAAGAAGGATACTGAGAGCATACTGGTGGGAGCTGTGACTGTGTTATCAAGCATTCTGTTGGTCGTTGGTACATACTCTGGAACCAAGAAGCCAAACAAATTGGAGGAATCCCACACAACATTTCATCTGGCTGATGGTGTTTTATGACAGCAGGTCCTTCATCCCAGGCATCTGACCTCACCCCATTGTTGGTGAAATTGAAGTACTTCTGCCATCTAACTGTCCTGTACAAAGTCATTTGTTGTTCTGACTGGTTATTGAATGAGGATGCCCATGGGTATATGGTCAGGTGAAAGACCCGGACATATTCATTGATCCAGAATATGCCTAGATATTGATCTATGGGAAAATCCTTCATTTGGAGTGTTTTCACAGGGGCATACAAGACCTGTTGAGAGAAGTGAAAGATTTCTCCATTGCTCTTAGCAGTGATGCCACCTGGCCGGCTCCACACAATAATCTCATCTTGGAAAACCTCAGCAAGATGTGAAGAGGCTATTGTTTTTTCATGGAGGACCCATTCAGCAAGAGCAAGGACAATTTCGTTCTGTCAGCAGTTGAAAGACACCAGTTTGGGATCATGAACACCAAAGGGGCATGGATTTGGAATGAGTTGGTGATCCGGAAATTCCTTGACCATGCTGACACTGTCTGGGGTCACTTCATCCACACACTTTACATCAGCCTTCAACTGTCCACAAGGGTGACTCAGTTCTTGCAGTTCCAGATACAGAATGCAGACCACACATGAAACTTTGTGTTCTAGGGCAAGGAATGCATGGTGATCTATAGGTACAGCAAGACAACAAGTGCAAAGGGAAAGGATGGCTGCATCCCTGCATTTTTGTTGGCCCCTCTTGTAGAGATTTTCTTAGCACGCTTGGCAGTGGTTTCAGAGAAGCCCAGGCACTTCTGGCTAGTGTCATATTGGCTCTGAGGCACACTGGCATTATCACACATATGTATTCATGGATTCCTTTCATGCATATTTTTGATGTGTCTTGGTCAGATATCTTTGTGTCAAGCGTGGGAGGAGGATCAAGCCAGATCATTTCTATGACTGACTGCAAAAAAGAAACCAACACTGGTTTGGCTGCAGGTGGAAGGTAAGTGAATTCCACCAGGATATGATTATCCTTGGCCATGAATTCATCTTCCCAAATGAGACTTTTCCATGCATCAATAACCTACTTGTAGAGTCTGCTGACCACTCTACCAAAGTGGATGCATTGCACTATGCTGTTGTGCATGGTGCATTGTCTCAGATCTCAAACAATGACCCCACCTGCCTTCAGAGCCTGTGCAGATCATTTGAACCAGGGCAAGGTCTGCAAACTTGCTTGATCCAAATGCACTGGCACCCAAGATAGCTGACCTTGTCAGCAATACACTCATGAGCAAGCTAGGAGCAATTGGGATCACCCCTGATTTGATAGCCAATCTGGCTCAGCAGCAGCTTCTGCAGGCTGTTCCTTCTTGCTGTTGATCTGGTGATGATGTTTCCTCAACAGTGGATCCTGTACCACACTTCACAGATTGGGATGCCCCTCCCCTCAACTCCCCCGCTCTGGTGATTTCTATGGATGCTCAGAGCTCTAGCAGCTCTGTAAATCCAGTTAATTCGCACACCAGTATCCATGCATTCAGGATGCTGCCTGTACATAGAACATCCTAGTTATTGAGTGTACATGAGATATGTTTGCCTGGTTGACACAAGAGACTGATGTGCACAATAGCTTGTATTCAGGAGTCTACAAGGCCGAAGAAGAGAATTCGCCACCCTACCTCAGTAGAGAAGGGTGGAAATCAGGGTTTGTGCAAGTTGAACATGTCAACTCCCAATCTTTCACAGAGTGAGTGTATTCATGCTGATCATTTTCTGAGCAGTACCAATACATCATTGCCCCTATCCTCAGGATGTTGCTCCACCCAGAAACCCCAAAGTTCACCCACATATTTGTTAACAAACACCACAATCAACT
The DNA here is from genome assembly GCA_038092795.1 of Boletus rubissimus. Classification (NCBI taxonomy): domain Eukaryota; kingdom Fungi; phylum Basidiomycota; class Agaricomycetes; order Boletales; family Boletaceae; genus Lanmaoa; species Lanmaoa rubissima. The sequence goes on from JBBPQZ010000021.1 coordinate 22,867, forward strand.
TGACTGTCCAAAGGAGTGACAAAAGTGTAGAAGATGCTAGCTGAATATGCATCCATGATGGATATGCCAATCATTCTGCTGTCTGGCTCATCCCCCCTTGCTTGGAGAGGCCACTAATACAAAAGTACAGGCTTTCACTTACCAAGACGGCTTTCATTAGATCACTGATGAATTGTTCTGAGATAGGTCTTCATACAATCTACCTCGATCCTTCAGCTTCAGGGCCTGCTTTGGCACATCTGATGTATGTGCTGCATTCAAGACTCAAGGCAGAAGAATGTATGTTGGTTTTGTTTGTCTCACATGTAGAGGCAGAGGAATTCATGTCAAAAATGCATTATGCAGTCTTTCACAGTAGCCTGCCTTTGTCTGGCAATACAAAAGCATATAATCTCAATTTATGGGACTGGGGTGAGACCAAGCTGATGGCCTGCACATCTGCCTTTGCCACAGGAGTGGACACACCGAACATTTGATTCATTGTCATTTATGAGCTGACTTACAACCTCATGATGGTGGTTCAAATGGCAGGCCATGCTGGAAGAGATGGATCTGAATCCCACATGTTCTTTGCCACCTCTGAATGGGCAGGTCCAATGTTTAAACCAGAGAAAGATTATACCCTAGTTTATGAGCTCAGGAAGCATAGGACAAGCAGCTAAGCTCATGGAGGTGGTTCTTCTCCCTGTAAATACTAACTGTGAATTACATGACTCCCATATGCATCATATTGGCATCTTTGTCTGGATCATGCATTAGGCTCTAACTTGGTAACCACCATCAGCTCTTCCAAGCTGTGCCTGGCCCTGCAAGAAAGATCTTGCCACTCTCATGTGGAATTTAGAGGAGCTGCTCAGTTCCAGATGTGAGCAGCTATTCCAGCAGGGTGAAGTGTGTGCTCACTGCCAAAAAGGGAAGACTTGCTAGCACAAAATAGTACATGCCAGTACTAAAGGGCAAATGCCCATTCTATTTCATCCTGGAGGAAAGCTGGTAGATGACAACTTCCCATGCTGTCCTCGAGAACCTATGGAGGCTGGTAACTACTGAAAATTCAAATGCTCATTCGTTTTTGAAAGATTTGTATATTGCCACTTGTATGAATTGCTGCAGGATAGAAACAGGAAGGGTGAAGGTCCCATATGCCACATAGACCATAGCTTCCAAAGGTGTGGACTATGCCCCTTTAGCCAGTTCATATTCAGGATAACATTCTGCTTGTGGCAGGTGCCAATGTTGAGGGCAGAATTGATCAGGAATCAGGGACAATATCACAACTGTCTAGAAGCATTTCTTTGGTTTTGTCAACAGAGGGAGCAGAAGGACCCCAAGTTTTTTGTGCAGATATATCCTATCCTGTTGTAAATTGGCAACATTGCTCTTAGACTGCAAGCATAATGCATAAATTTGTGACATGCGTTCACTTTGGGGACCATGTAGTACACTCTGTAAAGGTGGATGGCTAGGCACTCAAGCATTTTGGTAGATAATCAGGCATACCATTGGGATGTTGGGCACAGCTGTGTAGGCACTTGGGTGGAAAAGTGGGCAGGTGGGTTGAACAATTCCCCCACTGGGCCCACCTGTTGTTAGTAAACATTCTACAAGGTCTGAGGTGCCTGCCTGTGTGTAGTTCATAACCCAGATTTCCTCTTGCCAGGTCCACCTGTGTGTAGTATATATTCCACATTTTCCCCTGACTGTTATGACTACCCAGGGTAGGGGTAATTGTTAGGGCCTTCAATAAGCAAGGAGATGCTTGGTGGGTGTCGACGCAGACTTCTGATACGGGGATTCCTTCAATAGTGGTATTTGAGGGGATTCCTCGAGGGTATCGACAAGCGATGATGCAAGTTGATCAAGTAAACAGTCTAGGGGTTTCCTAACTGTGGGATACAAGTGTGAGAGAAGACAAGGTAAGCAACTTAGATTGCTAGGGGCAACAAGATACAAGGTAGCTTGAAGGAGGTCTAAACTAGTGATCATAGTTATATCCGAGCCATTTATGTACGGAGTCCTCTCGCATATGGACCATAGTAAGAAATGCAAGAAGGACTACAAAAGAAAGGGTTATGCGTTACAGATCAAAAGAAGACACATAACAAAATGAAAGGAAGCCCGAAAAGGAAGGACGCATAATAATTGAAAATCAGAACATGTGACTGACAAATCGCAGGAGAATCAATGAGACAAATAAGGCAAGAGGAAATGCCAGGGGTATGGAGGAAGTCATAGAAGCCCAAGGTGGAGAAATGGAATGAAGTCCAATGGATGTCCTAGGATGTGGCGTATGAGAGGTCCTAGGACTAATGGTAGTACATGGATTGAGCAGAGGTGAAAGAGAAGTACAAAGAAAAGAAGAAGTTGTAATACTGACCCACCAATATGTATTGCATATCCCTCATTACCTCTTGATATTCCCATTGATATGCAATAGACATTCTGCATTGCTTCTCAATGGGCCCTCCTGTATGTAGTATCTATCTCATGTATTCCTCTAACAAGCCCATCCATATCTCATATTGCTTCTGAATGGGACTGCTCAAATGTAGAACATATCCGCCATTGCCCCACAATGGGCCCACTCATACATAACATATGCACCCTATTGTGCCCTTGCGGACCCACTCATTGGTCCTCCCATTTCTTATTTACTGGCTTTGTTGGGCCTGTCTGTCAGACTAACACTAGAAAGTTACCTGTGGGCCTACCCAGGGTGGCCCTGCAGAAGATCATATTGTCAAGCCAGAGTGGCCATGTGTGTAGGAAATTTTGACTACATGGGCTCATGGATGGATCAACGTGATGCACGTGTTTACTTCAATGTCAGACAGATGTGAATGGGTACTTGTCTGCTTGTCAGCCTGCACAGCAGGGCTTTGTTATATCAATGCCACTCCAGAGTGCATATTCACGTGATCACCATTGTCTGCTGATAAAATCACTTACAGTGAGCCTGGTGAATGCAAAAAAACAAGCTAAGCAGAGTGATATGGAAGGCGTCCATTTAGCTGTTGCATTGGCAGACCCACATGGAAGTCAGGAGGAAATACACTGAGGTGAAGGACCTAAGGTAGGGTTTATGCACCTACACTGTAGTACAGCTACTGGTGTTGAAGTTCAGCAAACCTGCACTAAAGTCAGTTAGACCAAAACTGTGATCTAATAGACCCACATGCTTGCATCACTCAACCACATTGATATTTTGCAAACAAGAAATAACACAGTTCATACCACACAGAAGGCTAGTTCACCTTTTGGGACATTCAGCTGAACTCTCTAGACATTGGGCTGAAAGCACAGATGGCTGGCAGACCTGCTCTCGTATGGTGCTCAATCTGCACATCTATTTCTACTGCATTTTGTATAGTTCTCACCATGCTCTATGTGGTCCTCACCACACTCTTTGTGGTCCTTGCTACATGTTTTGAAGTCCTTGCTTTGCTCTATGTGATCCTTGCTACGCTTTATGTGGTCTTCATCACATTTGGCCGCATAGGTGATATAGCACACTTGGTTAATTTTGGAAGAGCAAAAGGTGATGGTGACGGGTCAAGTATGGTGGATGTACATATGTAACTCTGACATGTCCAACACTCTTTCTTGATTGCACAGAATCCTCCAGACTTCAACTATACACATATCTTACTTCCAGAGAAAATGATCATTGGAGACATATTTGTCTTCTTCTAATGGATATAACAACCATCTGGATTCGTTACTGTTTGATACAATGTAGAGGTTGTACATACTTGAGCAGGGATCATTATGGACAGCATGCTTTATAGGATTTATATGACTGATATACAGGCATGTTCTAGTTTGACAATTTGTGTGATAAGTTGATCAAGGCTTTGCATCTAAGCAGTACCTGGGGGTAGATCTTGGTGAGTATTTGGTATTCAGATTTTTTGGAACATACTTTGACAAGATACTTGACTGAAGCCTTCACTATATTGAGGTCCCATTGAATTGCTGGAGCCTATATGCTCCTCCTCGTTGTTTACCATGCCTTAAACACCTGGAACTGACTGTCATGAGTATCACTGTAAATTCTGAGGACAGACTCATCCATGCTAGCTTGATCTCAGCTCTGCTTGTGAGCTGCACCTACCAATCAAGTGGATTTTATTTGGTATTTAGTACAATGAATTTTCCAAGCATACCTCACTGAGACACTGGGGCAAAGCCTTGATCTCATTGTGATCTTGTGTAGCACCAGAGTCTATAGGTCTGACTCATCATAGGTTAGGACAGTGCCTTGAATGTTGTGATAGGGGCATTGGGCATTAAGAGGAAAACCCACCTTTATGACCTTGAACTCAGCTCTGGGCTATATCCATAGATTAAATAGACTGTTGAGTAGTGATAACTGAATATACTTGGATGAGCCACTAGGCCATAACATTGACTGCATCAAAACATTGTTGTGACTATGGAGAAACAAGGCACATCATTGTTGTTGGTTGAGACTATATGTTGAAAGTGTTAATTGTTCAAAACAGGGTCGTGGAGATTCGCCTCCACAACACACTCATTTTCACTTGGTGAGATCTGGACAGGGAAGAGGGAATTCAAGTGAAGGATTGTATTTGACAGATCTGAATAGCACATCAAGTTGGGCTATCTTTGACCATTTCTTTGACATCTGGAGTGACAGAGTAGATAATGATCACTGTAGTTGTAAAGACTGTTTAGTCCCCAGGTCCAAATTGTTGCCATCTTGGCCCTCATATTTGGATGAAGCATGAGAAGTTGGTATTGTAGAAACTACACGGAACAAGGCCAAAGAGAAAATGGAAGAATATTGTGGCTGTTGGAATTCACTAGATGATGCTGATGAAGGTCTGAAAAACAATGTGACCAGACCACAAAAGATATTGGATGAAGACTTACCTGACCCTAGCACAATTTCAAATGATCCCAGTCTCTAGATCACAAGTAAAAGTTATAGTTTGCATTAGTAACTTGAAGCTGAACAACTTGCCAGGTTGTGTATGAGTGAATGATGGATGGCCTGAATTGCATCACTGGTATAGATGATGCTGCCCAATGTGGAACCTAACTCTCCTTGACCTCTTTGAGTGGCTCATATGAAAGTGCTATCAGGTTGACTTCTTGTCTCTATGTAGCCATTTTAAGTTTTCATGCTGAGGACCACAAATGCTTGCCCTTGACTGCCTTTGCTAGCATGGGACAAACACCTCAGTTGAGTGGGCTCTATTTTATATTCAGGAATGAGAAATAAAAAGAAACAAAGCTAAGGAATGTCTTATCTTGAAATTCATCATCATCAAAGGGCACCTTGACCCTCTGCCATTTTGAAGTAGAATGCACATTCATTTCTGGGTCAACATTGGTGGTAGTAATGTGAGAATTTGCAAACTTGATAGATTAATCAGTAACTTTTCATTTTGAGCCCATTATCTCAAACAAAAAGACTCTAGTGAGATTGCCAACTTACATAATAACAGCTAAGGACCTATATTGTGTGTTTCAGGGGGAACCATGCTTGTTATTACATACAAGTCAAGCTAGAAGGTAAAAAAGCAAATTATATAGGTGACATGTAATTCTAATTACTAAGTTGGCTAAGATAATAATAGATGAAACTGGATGACTTTCCATCGGCAAAATTTGAGTAGAATAGAAGAAACTGGAGCTTCAAATGATTGATAATCCAATAATCTATGCACCTAAATAAACCACAGGCAGTAAAAGTAAAATATTCCTATTATTGGATCTTACCTTATCGCCAGTGCAATGACCCTGCATGACATGGACTCCATTATAGAGCTTTTATCACCACAATGGGTTTTGATATGGATATCTTTGGATACATCCTCACATCTGGCTTCTACACCCACTGGTATGTAACAGTCATTTCCTGCTCTGATACAAACTCAATTGGTGATCCATGACCTAACCAATGTTTATTGGATGCTGGTTGCATTATCTGAAATCAATAATGCATGAGATCAGCTTGCAACAAATCTTTGCAATCATTTCTTCCACCACCTCTAGATATATTAACTTTGGACTTCACATGTTACTTGTGACTTTCAAAACCATGCCAGAAGCTCAAATAAATCACAATCCATACAAAATCTGCATACCATCAGGTTCCAAGCATTGTAAAAAGCATGTGGCCCAGTATTGGGCTCAACTTTGAATGAATGGCAGTCTCGAGAGCTGCATGTGCACCTAGAAAAGGCTTGGTAGTGTCTGCATGTGACAAAGGGTCAGTATTGTTAGCTTATCTAAGGAAGCTTGTATCTATAGGTGTGGTAGACAATTAAGATGAAAAAGTGCTGTGAGCTGCTGATATAAGCACCATGCTGGCATTGCTGCCCAAAATGGATGACCAATGTCATAAATAACCTCTTGAAAGGAGTCTGACTCCCTCTTCAGATTAAAATTTATTGAAGGGTAGTTAATTTTAAATTCTTTTGCTTAGCTTTAGCATCATGGCATAGCTTGTTATGAACTTATTGTGAACGAGAAATCTACAAGGCTCGGTGCTACTTCGCAGGCTACATGTGTTTTGGCTCAAGAAGAGGGTATGGGGGTCTTCTCTGTTTAACTCAGTCTACAAGGGCCAGATGACCCGGACAATGACTATTGAGGTAAACAAGATGGATTAGACTGGGGATTCCAGTTGCAAAGTGTTTACTTATATATTGTACAGGCTTGTGCACAGACCATGCTATATGTGGGAGAAGTTACCATAAATAGACTAATGGATGCCACGATCATAAGAATGAGATAACAGAAATGAAATAGGCTATATGAGAAGTGTGGAAATTAAAGGGACATGGTTATCATGAGGTATGATGTTATTAGCTCTAGGCCTAGTCATGTGATGGTTACCACGGTCACGTGTACAAATTATGTGACTGAGAAAAGAAAAAGATGTAAGTCTGAAAAGTTTGAAAATGTTCATATTATAACACTACCCCCTTTTTATGACTTGAATTCCAGGCAAGTCGTGGTTGGCTCGGTGATTGTGAAGTTTTTGTAAGGAGAAAAAAGAGAAGCGAAGGAAGAAGCCGTAAATCCACAAGGTTTATGTGGAGTGGAGGGATTCAATTTATGGAAGTTGGCAACTGCCAAAGGGGCGGTATTGATAATGTCCGACAATTCCCAAGTATGATCTGTTTCATTGTATCCTCTCCAATGTACCAGATATTCTAACTTCCTATTTTTGAAACATGATGAGGCAATGTAATCCACCTCAAATTGCTCTTCCCTTTCTTGGTCTACCTCAATTGCATCGGGTCAGACTTTGGGCTGTCCTGGTAATGTTTCCTGATAAGGTTTTATACGAGAGATATTGACCATGGGATAAATGTGAACGGCATTGGGGAGTTTGAGCATAACAGCATTAGGAAGGACCGCAGTAATAGCATAGGGTCCAATCCATTTTTGTGTTAATTTCTTTGCCATATAAGGAAGTTTTAATTTATCTGTGAAAAGCTAGACTTGCTGGCCAACGGAATACTCTGGGGCTTTTGAACGACTTTTCTCTACAGAAGCAATTATTCTTTCTCAAGTATTTTTGAGTGCTTCTTCTATCTCCTTGTGGGAATGGCCCATTTCTCCAGCAAATCTAGCTAGTTTTCCTTCAAATCCCATGTGAGGAGCATAGTTTCATGTGACATTAAAAGAAATAGAACTGGTTGTAGTGATAATGATATTATTGTGGGAGAATTGTGCTATTTTTAGCCAGTTAGCCCATTTGTTCTGCTTCTTTCCTACATAAGCATGGAGATATTGTTCGAGATCTTGGTTAACATGCTCTATTTGGCCATCTGTTTGCGGATGATAGGTTGTGGAAATCTTCTGAGAGATACCGAGGAGTTTGCATAGGTTCTTGGTAAAAGCAGACACAAACTGGGGACCACAATTGGAAATTAAAGTGGAAGGAAGTCCATGTGTACACCAAACGTGATCTCTAAATAAAACGGCAAGGTCCGAAGAAGAACAAGTATCATAAGTGGGAATAAACACAACTTCTTTGAAGAAGCAGTCTACCACCATACAAATAGCAGTGAAGGAATGTGATTTGGGTAAATCCATGATGAAATTGACAGAGAGATCTTCCCATGGTCGTTTAGCCACATGTAAAGGAAGGAGTTTTCCTGCTGGTGCTTTTGACTTTCCCTTTGTGAGGGTGCACACTTGGCAGTTATCTACATATGTTTTAATGTCTTTGGTGACACCAGGCCATGAAAAATAGCGAGTGAGAGTATAAATAGTTTTAAAGTGTCCACCATGTTTGATGATAGGAAAGTCATGACAAAGAGTGAGAAGGCAAGTACATAAAGAAATAGGTATGAAAACTTTGTTTTTGTCATTTTTGAAAATGTTCATAGAAGCATCAAAAAGGAAGTCATTCATGGCATCTACTTCAAAAGCGGCAGACTCTGATTCCAACTCCAAAAGAAAGTCTGAAGAAAAAGAGACCAAATTAATGAAAATAGCGGGAGGTAAGACTGTGATATTGGTGTTATGATTCTGCACTGCCTCACCATGGTCCAGATGACGTGAGAGCACATCAGCCCGGCCATTGGAAGAACCCAATTTATAAATAAAAACATAATTAAATTCCTGAAGCATGGCATGCCAACAAGCTTGCTGACTGCTAAGAGTCTGCAGCTTCTTCCAATACTCCAGGTTTTTGTGATCAGTCCAGATCTTGAATCTTTCATGACCAATAAGGTAGTGGCGCCATTCTTCCAGCGCCCAAATCACTGCAAGCAATTCTTTATCGTAAATAGGGTAATTGCATTTTGCGCTATCAAAGGAATATGAAATAAAGGTGATAGGTCGCCAATTACCATCATTGCATTAAGTGAAGAGCACAGCTCCTGTGGCAATATCCGAGGCATCCATTTCAACTCGCACTTCTTGATCTCGGTTAGGATATACGAGAAGCAGAGCAGTAGTGAATTTCTTTTTGAGGGCATCAAATGCCGCTTGTTGATTGGAACCCCATGTGAACAGAATGTCTTTCTTGGTAAGATCATTTGAGAGGTGTGTGATCTCAGCAAAGCCTGAAATGAAGTGCCTATAATCATTATATAGTCTAAGAAAACCTTGTAACTATTTTAATCTGGTGGGAATTGGCCAATCCATGACTCCAACCACCTTTTTCTCCTGCATTTCCACCCTCTTTTTTGATATGACCATACCAAGAAAGTCCACTTTGTTCTTCGAGAAGTGACACTTGGAGAGTTTAACATAAATATCATTATTGTGTAAGCAACGTAGGACCTCTTTTACGACCTCTTTGTGTTCTTCTCGAGTCTTCTTCAATGTAAATATCATACAATTGTCAATATAAATAATGACTACTGCATACATGTTGTTAAATATATCATTTATCATTTGTTGAAAGGTAGGAGGGGAATTAGTCATGCCGAAATACATTATCATGGGTTCATAAGCTCCGATTGGAGTAATGAAGGCACCCTTCCATTCATTGCCTTCCTTGATCCGCACATTGTTATAACCCCAATGTAAGTCAAGGCTGTAAACATGTCAGCATTTTTCAGCCAATCAATAAGTTATGGAATCAAAGGAAGTGGGTAGGAATTCTTGATGGTACCCTCATTGAAATAATGATAATCAATGACCATCTATTTCCCACCATCCTTTTTTGGAATAAAGAAGATGGGAGATGTTTGAGGCAACTTGGAAGGAGCAATATAGCCTTTTTTGAGCTCCTTATCTATGAATGCACAAACTTTGTCCATTTCAATGTCTGAAAGGGGAATTACTCAACCCTTCTTTGAAACAAAGTCTGGCTTGAGATCCACTACATGATCCCAAGGCTTTCATATCGGCATTCTAGTAGATTCTTGTTCCAAGAAGACCTTAAGGAACTCATGGTATGTTTCTGGAACCTGTTCTTTTAGTCCTTCTTCTATCATACATAAAAAGGAAGGGTCTGGTCCAAAATAATTAGAAGCAGGAGGGCCAGCACCCATAATTTTGCAATACTATATGCAGTGTGGAAATGAAATAGACCACTGAACCCAGTCGACCTCAAGATTATGGCAGAAAAGCCAATCATACCTGATAATCATGCAATGTGTACCAAGTTTAGATATGTAAGCGTCTATAGTTTCGTAATGTCCTGCGATTTCCATGATCAGGGTTACCACATGCTGGATTTGGCCAATAGTGCCTTCTGATCCATCAGCATTATGTATCTTAATTGGGTTATTGAGTGTGAAGAAAGGAATTTCATGACATAATATATAATCGTGATCAATGAATATGTGGGTAGCACCAGAGTCCAAGAGAGCTTTGAACTTGTGACATTCCCACTGACCATCCTGCTGGCAATGTATGACAGTCTCAAGCAAGAACTCTTTGCTGAATGACAATGTTGTTGTATGATGCTGGGAAGTCATAACACACAAGAGGAGTTTATAAATAGAACTAATTTTTTGTTGTTTTTGAAGAGAATTAAGCACACTATTATTATACTCTGGTGCCACACTCAATTGAGATGCTCTTATGGAGGAAGTAGACAAAGTACATAATATAGAAGAAAAATCAAAAATAGAAAAATCAGAATCAGAACAAAAAGACAAAGAAGAAGAGGAAAATTGTTCTAGCACAGAGGAACCCTCTACTCCTACATGCTGTGTCCTTTTAAAGCCTTGGCTGCGTGTTGCTCAGCCTCAACTTCAAACTTGTCACGATAATATGCCTCAGCTTCATTCAAGACAAATTGTTGGGCGGCCATTACTACTACTGGTGCTGTAACTGGGGGAATGGGGACAGGATGGGAAACATAATGCTGCACAATTTGCGCTTGGGAATATTCTGCCATAGGCACGTAAGTACCTTGGTCATAATCCCAAACAACTTGTTGCTGCTGCTGAGGAGGACAGGGCAGGTGGCGATATGGATTCTTGGGGCAATCGGGTTTAATGTGCCCAGGAATGTTACAGAGGAAACAAGTCCTCGTGTCTTGCCTTGCAGGTGCAGCCTGCTGCACGCCTATTTTTATGGGAGCACCATGACTTGGTTGAACTCTGGTTGCCGTAAACTGAGGATGTTGAGGGGGGGGAGGCTAAGAAGGAGGCAGATATTGATAATGACCCTGAGGCTGTGGGATGAAACAAGTATTTTGTGGGGGACCACACTCTATCGCCATCTGCTCATATGCTCTACCGATGGCCCTATAGTTGGCCTTTAGATCATCGATATTCATTTCCATTCCAAGGTGATTCATCTGGACCCTTTCATAGATGTGGTAATCAACCGCCTTTTTAAGGAGCGTGATGGCATGATAGTCCTCAATGTCCACTTTCTTTTGAAGGATCTCAAACCTTTGCAGAAAGAGATCGATCGGGTGTCTATTTTGTCAAAGACCTTCTAATTTCTGGAGAGACTCATGGGCTAATACATTAATCTGGAAGTACTCCCTGATTTCCTTTTGGAGTTTTGACCAACTAGGCCAAGCAGAGTCTCCTTTTGTGCCAACGACAACATCTTGGGCATTCTTTACCTCAGTGTCCTCATCATTGAGATACTTCTCTAACGTAATTTGGGCAAACCTATCTGTCTGAGAGAACTGCAATACATTGAAGTTTGTCAGACTTCCAAGTCTGCACATCAACCTATAGCTGCAGCTTGACCCACCAAAGACAGAAGGTGGATCTATCGCCGTCCCATTTCTCAGAATCGGCAAATTTCTTGATAGCATTAGACTTTTCCTTGTTTACGTTTAGCGTGGTGAGTCTTGTGATGAGATTGTCTAAGTCCACTGATGTTGACATACTTGATTACGGGTTTTAGGTAACAGGTAGGGTAGAGGTATGAGTGGAAATATTCAACTCCATAGTATTCAAAGGAGAACGAGTGATATTCGGTTTGTTGTTTGTTGTGGGAAGGCCAATAGACCTTGTGGATGCGGGATTGGGAAGAATCTTGATGAGATCTTCTTTCAGTTGCTTACTGTGCGGATTATTCCAACCACACTTTGGGCAACCTACAAACTTGTTGACAAACAAAGTACTTCTTTGATCAGAGGCAATATCTTCTTCCCCAAATACACTTTCTAAGGTGGCCACAGTGACCTATACTACTATCCAGAATGAAGAGAATGCATGGAGGAACCAGAAATGCCTGGCTACAGCAACGGAAATACTATCCATGTTAGATGTGATATTACAGGTGATCACGCAAACCTGCCCACACTGGCGTAGTGGGACACGGACAGCTAGGCACTCAGCTGACAACGGGGGCTAGTGCTCTATGTCCAGTAGCAATGTTATTCATATTTAGATGGTGGATGACCATATAAGATAGTGTGGGACGAGTGCTAGTCTCGCTACCGTCAAATGGTAGTATCTCTTGTTTCTTTAGCTCTGGGACCCGAGCATTGTGTATAGCAGTCTAATCCAAGTGTTATGAACTTATTGTGAATGACAAATCCACAAGGCTCAGTGCTACTTCACAGGCTACACATGTCCTGGCTCAAGAAGAGAATATGGAGGTCTTCTTTGTTCAACTCAGTCTACAAGAGCCAGATGACCTAGGCAATGACTATCGAGGTATGTAAACAAGATGGATTAGACTGGGGATTCCAGTTGCAAAGTGTCTACTTATATATTGTACAGGCTTGCGCACAGACCATGCTATGCATGGGAGAAGTTACCATAAATAGACTAATGAATGCCACAATCATGAGAATGAGATAACAGAAATGAAATGGGCTGTGTGAGAAGAGCAGAAATTAAAGGGACATGGTTACCATAAGGTATGATGTCATTAGCTCTAGGCCTAGTCATGTGATGGTTACCACGGTCACGTGCACAGATCACATGACTGAGAAAAAAAAAAGATATAAGTCTGAAAAGTTTGAAAATGTTCATATTATAACATAGCTTCCCTTTCAAGCGATAGTTTAGTTAGTTTTTATCTATTCTACTGCATTTTTGCCAGTGCAGAGTCATCCACTTAAAGGATCAAGAAAAGAAGTAAGAAGTAAAGGGATTTATTTTTGAAATAACAATTGCAGAGTAAATTAGGTTACACATTTGCTAAGTGCATCATTTGTGGTGCAAGTTCATCTCTTAGTACATGTAGAACAAGGAAGGGGAGCATGTATATCCAAAGGTTGAAAATGCTTGATGACATTTATGGCTTTTGATTACATAGGTAACTTGCGATCTATCTCTGGATTACTCTAAGCAGCCATTCTAGTGGCCCAATGGACATCAATGTCCCAGAATATCATATGCACAGGTGTAGCTGAATGACTCTAGTTCCTGCCTTTGTTGTTCAGATTGCCAAAGTGTGTGTGGTCATAGTGCTCTGTCTTCTCTTTGTTATAACTAGTATGATATTTCCAGCACTTCTTAGGAAGTTTACAAAGTGTCAAAATGATATGTTGGATGATGATGTCATAGGAAAAGAGAGCATCCCAAGTGAAGGCACCACATTCATCACATCTGAGCAGTATAATAATGTCTTACCAAAGGTTGTTCAGGAGTGGTATTATAGGCTGGAAATACAATGAAATGTATTGTAGAATAGACAGCACCCATGTAAGATTGGATTGAATCATGACTGACTTGAGGATACTTGGCTTTGAGGTGTTGAAAAGCTTGTTGAAGCATTTCTTGAGTTCTTGGTCTGGTTTTGGCTTGCTGGGCTTGCCATACAAGACTGAGATGCCAATGAAAATGAAGCTTGCATTGGGGGTGAGGTTGGGACATGTTGAATTATTGAGCCAGCATTTCAATGGTATATGTGGGCTGTCCAAGAGACTAGCCTTTTTGTGGGACTCAGAACTGAATGTTGATTAGACCATGGATGGCAGGGACACACCATATATGTTATGACTCTTGAGATATTGCAATATTTGAAACATCATATATGAGTCTTCCTCCAGAGCAGTACATTTCTGGTAAAAGAATGATTCAAGATCATGGAGTTCATTGTAAATGATTGGTTGGTTGGAATCTGCCATGACCAGCTCTGATGACATCCATGACCAAACTCTAAACTTTGGTTTAGCTTCATGTTGAACACTATACAAAAAGATAAACTTACTGTTTGATAAAGTGGATTTGCATCATTGGTGCTATGTTTGTCTTCATATGGGTCTGTTAGTACCACAATATTGTCCTGACCAGAAAGCTGTTTGATTGGAATCAACCTGGGTGGTTTCCTTAAGCTGATTTGCTTAACTAACATGTATATACAATTATTGGCAACTGACATCTCAAAAGAGATTTGGAAAAAAAGGAAAGGGATTTGGGAGATGCAGGAAGGGATATGGAGGAGGGAAAAGATATTGAAGAGGAATAAAGGTTCACAGGAGGGGTTGATGGTGCTATATAACAAGTTGAAGATGTTATAGAAGAGGTTGATAGTGGTAGACTATGGGTTGACAAGAATGAAGGTGCTGTCTTCTTGGTGCTAGGAATTGGATTGTGTAGCCCTAGTGAGTGAGGATTCCTCATCACTGAAGCATCAATGTTTTTTCAAACAACTTGAGTTGCAACTCAAGAGATAGAGTAATCATGAGTGCACAATGATCACTTCATGGGATGGTTATGAAAGTGAAAAGCAAGCTGATGAGACTAATGTCTTGGTGCAGAATTCCAGCTTTTTCTAGGGTAGCCTTGTGTGCTGAAGGCATTTGATTAGAGAACCCCTACAAAAGAGTTAGATAGAGATGGTGCTTACTGACAACAAAATCTAAGAAAGAAACAAGGAGCTTAGCAAGACTCTGAAAATCTATCACAAGTGAACCAACTGGCTGACCAGGCAATATAACACATGCAACTAATATTTGCCCTCACTGCTAGCATACTGGTCAAGAATAACTCAAAAAGTATGGATAGATTGGTTGAGCATGGTTGGTTTATTTCCCACATCCTTGTCATAGTATTTAGTGGAGACTTGCCCCTTGGAGATTAGAGTTGGGATGCCTTGGATCCCAGCTTTGTTAAGCATCTGAAAGATAGCACCTTCCATATACATACTTTCAAAAAGAATCTATCTAGATGTCCTTGATAGTGAGGGGAGTTGGCTGATCGAATCCTTCCATGACATCACCCTTTCATACCATTGTGCTGGAGTGGTGTTGGCTTCAATCCTTTGCATACAGTTACCCTTAAAACTTTTTGAGCTGAACCATATTCCTTCTTCTCCCAAGCAATGGTGGTATTCAAACCAAGAATGTCTGGCTTGTTGTGGTAATAGAATAGACCAATAATAATGCCTAAGAACATTTCTGGCTATTCATTGATATCAAAGCCACAAATGGAGATTGACCCTCCACAATCAAATAGTGTGAAATATATTTTGGAGCCAAGGAGGCAGATGAAGGAGTGATGTGGTGACCATCTTGAATGAACAAGAGGCAGGCCAATTTATTAGCAAGTTTGATGTAGGACTCCTACTTAGTGAATGTGTCAGCCTTGGTCTTCACTTCATAGAATGATACTAAATGTGGCCAGCTGTTATCATTGCTTTCAAATAAAGAAATATTAGGTTTTCTCTTACAGTCTAGTCTGGAATTCCTAAGAGGTTTGGTGGATGAATCAGCATTCCATCAGCTTGAAGAATCAATGAGTATACATAGTACATGCCACTTAATAGCAACTTACAGGTATTCTAAGCTTGTGATATCTTTGATGAATTGGAGTATAGTATTAAAGAAAAGTGCCAATGGATGCTTATGTATATATGCTCATTCAGAAACAGATATTTCAAGAGCTGTTTGCTCTCTGCTTGGTATTGTTTTTCAGTAAGTTGTCCATTGTACTGCACAGCAAATTAACTCTAGCCTGGAGATATGGGATTATATAACTCAAGAGCTGTAGTCATTCTGTGAGTTCCCCAATTCACTTTTGTTCATGCATAAAAAAAGACTCACATGTAGGTTGTTGAATAGCATTGCATAATTATAAGGAAGTGTTGACGATTGGACAATAAAGTTAGATTTGAGGCTATGCTTTTATCATAAGGCACTGAACAACTTACTCCTACAAGCTGAGGCTGCTTGTTGAACTTCAACTTGGAGAATGGGGCTTGGTTACTAGCCATGTGGTGTTGGCATTATACAAAGCTAGTTCTTGCAATGGATCTGAACTACATGCATAAAGGAACTCGGCATTTCAGCTGCATTAGTTCATCTCATGATAAGTGTTTGATATTAATGTACAACACAGACGGTGCTCAGCACTTGTGGAAAAGATCTATTGTATATGGGGGAATAATTAATAATGTTGGCAATTGAGGACATGATTTAAATAAGGATATGGGGAGATAATGAAAAGAACAAGTGGTCAATATTTTATTAATTTCCATAATATTATATTAACAACATGTGGTTACCATTTATGGCAAGAACTAAATGTATAGGGGAGATAATGAGTAATAAAAGTCCTTTATCCAATACTTATTTAATCAGAATTCTGTACTTAGCTTGTAGCTGCTCAATTTGGTCAAACATGAATTGGCTTCACAGCTAAAGTATGCGATTAAGTGGATAGGAGAACAGACCCAGGTGAGTGGAATCACCTTGCTGAGACACTGGCCATCTGCTTGCATTGTGCACTTCAACAGGTGCATTCTAGTTAGTGTGCACATATTTGTGGAATTGCCCTGAGGTATAATATGAAAGTGTTGAACATAGGCAAGGAACAGGTTTAATGATAGAACATAGAATATAATTATGAGCTGAACAACAGAATAGCCTTTGAGGCTGCATTTTGGCCAGTCATTCTTGTCCTAAGGGCTGTCAATTACTAAATTGTATTGTTTATATGAATTTGTAGTAATTGGGGATATGACATGGAGGATCTGCAGGAAATCCAATATGTTTTTGTCATGATATGTGGCCAGTTGAATACATATTTTCTAACAAACTTGAAGCCTCAAATTGGCAGGACATTCTTGGCCCAAAAAAGTGATAATTACCAACACCAGGTTGGGAAGCCTATATTTCTAGGCAGCCTCCTTAAGTATCTCATCTCTGATAATTGTCATAAACTGTCCATTGGGTGAATGAATCAAATTGGATGCAAAGATCTCCATAGTGCCAAGCGGAATTGCTAGATAAGAAGACTTGGGAAATGGCATTTCCAAACATATTTGACTCTGAGCATTGTTCAAAACTCCCCACTTGTCACAAACAGATATAACATGGTGAATTGCCCACAAGTGTTGGCAATCCTTACACACTACCACATCACCCACTATGTATTTCCTTCTTGTCATTACTTGACAAACAAGCAGAACAATTTACTGGATGAACACCATCTACTTGCAATGCAGCTTTCTTAGATGGTTTTCTTTTCTCTTTCATCTGGACATTTGCATGTGTCAAGATTTTATTTCATAGGGCAACAATACCACCATCCTCACCCTCAATCTATTTCAGACAAGGTATGAATTACATGTCTTGGACAGTAGTCTTGAAATGAAAGGAGTCATTGAACTAGCTATAGATCCCATTGACAGCATTGCTCAGAATGTATATCAGATCTATTGGGATGAGTACAATTGCTTGGCCCTTGTTTCAGATGCTTGTGTATAGATAATCCTAAAAATAATAAGGTCAAAATAGAGCTAGGGCATGGGGTGGTTGATTGGTCAACCAGTCTCAACTAATTCTACCTCAATGAATATAGACTTTGTACCAGGAGTGTCCAAGTGCCATGAAAACCACCTGATGAAATTGCACACCTATGAAATAAATTCCCAAACATTGAACTTGATAGGAAGTTGTTAAAACTAGTTCAACTTTGGTACAAACTCCATGTTATGAGACTATTGTGAATAATAAAGACAATGATTATGAGGCTCAGAACTACTTCGCAGCATACATGACAGCTGGCTCAATAATGAAGAAAAGAAGGGTCCTTTCTGTTTAATTCAATTTATTGTGGCCAAAAGACTAGAGCAATGACTAGTGAGGTAAACAAGTGGATTAGACTAGGATTTCCAGTCACAAAGTGTCTACTTTATATATGTTACAGGCATGTGCACAGACCATGCTATGCATGAGAGGAATTATCATAAATAGACTAATGATAGAAGCAACAGTGGGAAAGAGATAACAAATATTAAAAGGGGCTGTGTGAGATGAGCAGAAATTAAAAGATCATGGTTATCATGAGGTATGATGTCATTAGTTCTAGACCTAATCATGTGCTGGTTACCATGGTCATGTGCACAGATCATGTGACTAAAAAGTGAAAGGTGTTAAGTTCAGAAAAGTTTGAAAATATTTATATTATAACACTCCAGAACTCTGAAGTTAGATTCAAGAAACATAGGACTTGAGCTTTACTATATGTGGTATGCCCTTGTTAGAGTGTGTCCTGGATTTATGAAGACAGTTAGAGATGATTGGAGGGGAACTAAGAGTTAGAGATAACCTGAAGTCAGTCAGAAATAGGTTGGAGAGGAGTTGTCAAGACTTGGACAAAGGATCAACAGAAGTGGAGGTGAGTCTAAGATGATATTTGAACTGAAGTACAAGCCCTATCAGTATGACTTTATAAATGGAGTAGAAACAGGAGATGAAGTATTAAAGTCTAGAAATTCAAGTATTTTTAAGAGGAGTATTTTCTAGGGTAAGTGATAAGATGAAGGAATGTAATTGAAGGATCAGCAGGTAACTCTGATAGGGTGAGGGAAGATGGAGATAACAGGGTACAGGATAGATGGAAGTGATAAGATATTGGAAATACACTATATAGAATATATAAGACACAGAGAGAAAGAACTCCAGAGTGTTATAATATGAATATTTTCAAAACTTTTGAACTTATACTTTTCACTTTTCTTATCATGTAATCTGTGCACATGATTGTGAGAAACCTCACATGATCTGGTCTAGACCTAGTCATGTAACATGCCTCATGGTTTTTAATCTCCACTTGTTTTTTTTCATCAACTTTCATATTCATTTTTATCTTGTATTCATATATCAGGCTTCTTCACTCTATCTATATGTAGTAGTTCTTCTCACACATAGTATGGTCTGTGTGTGTGCCTGTACAGTATATACGTAGATGCTTTGTGACTGGAATTCCCAGTTTAATTCACTTTGTTCTCCTCAATAGTCACTGCCTTGGTTTCTAGCCATTGTTGTTATAATATGAACATTTTCAAACTTTTCAGACTTGTATCTTTTCTTTTCTCAGTCACATGATCTGTGCATGTGACCGTGGTAACCCTCACATGACCAGGTCTAGAACTAATGACGTCATACCACGAGGTAACCTTGCCCTTTTAATTTCCGCTCTTCTCACACAGCCTCTTTCATTTCCGTTATCCTTTTCTCACGATCGTGGAATCACTTAGTCTATTT
This sequence comes from Boletus rubissimus, assembly GCA_038092795.1. Taxonomy (NCBI): domain Eukaryota; kingdom Fungi; phylum Basidiomycota; class Agaricomycetes; order Boletales; family Boletaceae; genus Lanmaoa; species Lanmaoa rubissima. The sequence goes on from JBBPQZ010000021.1 coordinate 42,227, forward strand.
ATGGTAATCTCTCCCATGCATAGTATGGTCTGTGCACTGTCTTCTTTGTAGGCAAATGCAATGGAACTAAAACAAAGTTCCCCAGACTTATGCCTTACCTACCCACGGATGTTACACTATAAGCTAGGGATAAATATCTCCTAGATGAATTCAGTAATAAACTT
>JBBPQZ010000022.1:0-41239 GCA_038092795.1 Boletus rubissimus
CTGAACGACATGCTATTTTCTCTGTAATGACGTGCAGACAGCCCACTGACGTCACCACTAGAATGCCCAACCAGTCCCTGAGCACTTGTCTGTAGGTGAGAGGACTATCTCTGGCTGCCTCGAGCCTCGGGGGGATCTTCCGGACCACCAGATCAACTGGGCTGCCTTGAGCGCTTGAGCTCTGAAAAGGGGAAAAAGACCCGCGTACGAAACAGTCACAATATTGTAGGTCTTGTGGAGCTCAATCACTGGTTGAATGGACTCCCACACGTATGGATAGATTTCGAGCTATCGAAGATGTTCACGACATCAGGTTAAGTCGGTTCTCGTGAAGATGCAAATGGTTTCTGAGCGCGGTCAATTTGGGTGAAGCCGTTTTCGATGGCGAATTGGATAACATTAGCAACGTCCTGTTCATGGAACGCGGTATCCGTGTCGAAGGCGATTCAAGAGGTCTGGGTGCCATCGTTGAGAGTGAGGCGGGGCACGGTCATGGTGTTGTCAGTCACGTACTATCCAACGACCAGTTTGAAGCTAGTACGAGTCCATCGGTTCGCTGTTTCTCACTGGGCAAATGTTTTTCAAGGACACCCTACTCATCGTAAGCACACCACTTCTTATAAACCTCTAACGTCTATCGGACAGCGGGTCGGACTCGAGCACGTAGTGGTGTGCAAATGCTTACGATGGATTACTTCAGACAAAAACGATATCCGGGAATGATGGATATGGTAAAAACTAGTGGGCTTCCTGTCAATGTCGCCCATTCCCAGTTTCCCTCCTCTGCCGGGACTGGTCCCCGCCATTCGACGAGGATTCCGTGCCCAGATTCAGCTCCATGTCTAACCTTTTCGCTAACTCTCGGTCAGCCTCCTCCATGCTCTTCATCCTTTCTTCTCGTCTTCGTCTCTCTAGCTCCTCTTCGTGATCCTGTTCGCGCCTTGCGACCTCCATATCCGCCTCCTCTTGTCGTCTCCTCTCTTGTGCAAGTCTCTCTTCTTGTTCAGCCTCCTCGCGCGCTTGGCGCACGAGTGCAAGATCTGCCTCTTCCTGCCTCTGTCGCTCTGTCTCATCTGCTTCCATCTGAGCGCGGGCAAAGGCTGCATCGGCAGCTTCTTGTTCAGCACGTGCTCTGATACGAACCATCTCCTCTTGCCATCTCCTCTCGGCCTCCGCTTCCTCAGCATGCCTTCGGCGGGCTTCTTCAGCCGCCTTGCGGCGACGCTCTGCCTCTTCGCGTTCGCGTTGGATTCGTTCTTCTTTCTTTCTGCGCTCTTCCTGCTCCTGTTCCTCCCGCCTCTTGCGCTCTTCCTCCTCTCGTCTCCTGTGCTCTTCCTCCTCCCTTCCTCTGCGTTCTTCTTCCTCTCGCGTCCGACGCTCTTCTTCTTCCCTTCTCCTGCGCTCTTCTTCCACATTTCTTCTGCGTTCTTCCTCTCGCACCCGATGCTCTTCTTCTTCCCTTCTCCTCTGTTCTTCCTCCTTCCTTCTGAGTTCTTCCTCTTCCCGTCTCCTCCGCTCTTCCTCTTCCCTTCTTCTGCGCTCTTCTTCCTCTCGCCTCCTATGCTCTTCCTCCTCTCGTTTCCTTTGCTCTTCCTCCTCTTGTTTCTTGCGCTCTTCCTCCTCCCGACTCCTGCGTTCGACTTCTTGTTGCCTCAAGTGTTCTTCCTCTTGTCTCCACAGCTCTTCTTCACGTCGCTGTCGATCTTCCTCCTCCATCCGCTGCCTACGTTCTCTTTCTTCATGTGCTCCTTGCTCCTCGGTATCCTTGAGCTGCTCCAACTGTCCTTGTTCTTCCTCGACGACTTTCTTGCTTTGTTGTTCAGTTGTCTGATTTCTGGCCACGTCTTCCAGAGTCCCTCTCACCTCCTCCCGAGACACAGCACCTGCTTCTGCGGCGGCGACAGGCCCGGCCACATTTCGCCTTTCCTGCAGCTGTCTCTGTTGGACAGCTTCTTCTGTGCTGGCAGTAGGCGCGGTGTTTGGGACTACTTGGGAGGGCAGCGGTGTAGTAGTCGGTGCCTGAGGCAAGGGACTGACAGGAGTAACACTTTGCGGTAAGGATGTGGGTGGAAGGATCGGCCCCTGGCTTGGTGCTGAGGGTGGCATCGGCGTCTGCGAAGGCTGCGCAATGGAGGCTGGGATGGGAGGGCCTTGGCTATGCAACGATGGCGGGGGTGGTGGGGGTGGTGGTGGGGGTGAGATATATGGCTGGGGCTGGTGAGGTAGCTGAGGAGCATTTGGTTGGGGAGTCTGCGGTTGAATCGGTGGTGGTGGGGGAGGAACTGCGAAGTACGATTGCTGAGGGTGTGGAGTCTGAGGGTGTAAGTGAAGCGGAACCATTGATATCGGTAAAAGGGGTGAACTCACGGCTTGAGAGTACAGTGGCGGTTGCTGCTGTGGTCCAACAGGGGATTGGCTGTTTGGGGGCAGGCCCGGATGTTTGTGCTGTTGGTATGGCTGTGGGACTTGGGGGGGATGCGGAGTCTGAGAGTAGGGAAGGTGCTGATGATACTGCTGTTGTTGTTGTTGTTGGGGCGCTGGTAGATATTGCTGTTGCTGCGGCAGTACATGAGGCTGCTGGTGAGGAAGGTGCTGCTGCGGTTGCGGTGGGTATGGCGGCTGTTGTTGAGGCTGGGTGTGCAGTTGAGGATATGTTTGAGGTGGGGACATAGGTTGTGATGTCGGAGGTCCGCTGGAATATTGGGTATATTGCTGATAGTTGGACGGAGGCGACGCCCTGGGAGGACACGCATCGTAGAGTTGCTGAGGCTGCCCAGGTGGTGTATAGGAAGACTGAAGCATTGGAAGTTGAGACGGAGAGAACGTTCGTGGGTAACCCTGAGTTGGAACTGGTATGTAGGCCTGGGGATTTGGTTGCGCGTAGACTTGGCCAGGAGGTCCGTAGGCTGAAGAATTGTAATCTCCGGCTGTGTAGACCCCTCGCGGTTCATGTCCCTGAGTGGGAACCAGTGGGGGAGAAAACGGAGTATGAAACGCCAGATGGGGATGATCTTCGACAGGTTCCTCAACAACAATAGAAGGCGTTAAATCAACCCTTGCCCCTGTCACAGATGTTATCTCGGGAGAATATGATTGCACCAGAGTCTGCAATTGAGAAAGGGGTGGTGGTGGTGATGCATGCAAAGCAGGTGTATCGCTCAGAGTTCTTCTGTGAAGTTGGTCAGGAAGCATCTCGGGAGGTGAACGACCCGAGCTCATCACCCGGTTCCGATTCTGTGGCGGCATGGACCTCGGGCCGCTGCGCCCTGGATGAAGGGCTGCAGGGAGCCGCGGATTCCTTCCAGAACCAACATCAGACGGGTCATTGTTAGCCGGAAGTGGCGGAAGTGAGTCGTCCCGGTGTTTTACAGCGACCACAGAAGTAGCGCTTCCATTTGATGGTGCTTGTCTGGATGCCTGGCTCTGGGGGCCGTGTGCGGGGATCAACGACGACGGTATCTGGCTCCCACCGGTTGGGGGCGGTTGACTTGGTTTTCCCTCTCCAGCGACAGGGGAACGCCCAGGCTGCGGGGAGGCAGCAGGTCGATCTTGCGGAAAATATGCGGCAGGACGCACAAGTCGATCGGATGGGCTAAGTTTTGAAGGACGACGCGTCAAAGGCGGTGGAGAATTTGCATAGAAAGTCATCTCAAGATAAACTTCTCCCCTAGCACCCGCCGAAGTCTCAAGAGGGACCCAGTCTAAGGGCAGCAATAGTACCATCCTCGTCAATCGCGACAAATCATTGAACTAAGAGGTAGATTGCATACCGTCAAACTCGCCGGTTTTCAGTGTTTCTTCGATGTCCACTGTCCCCCTTCCCAGAAGTACATCGTCCCCTCGCTGTTCATCTTTGTAACAAGATACTTCTAAGATCCTGTTCACCTTCTCTTTCCCTACGTCTGCAAGGACTGGAAACCTGAGCTCGTCGTCCCATACTGGATGCTGGCCGCCCTTTGGATCGACTTTGGTTCGCTTCTTCAGGCCAGAGAGGGACGCTTGAGCATAGGGATTCTGTTTGTAAAATGAGGGCTGGTGGAGATGCTGAGCCTTCAGCATAACGACGATAAGAGTGCCAATCTCCTTTTGTTGGGACATGATCGGGTTATTCAGAACCGGCAAATGGACTAGCCAGCTATACGTCTTCAAGTTGTTGCTGAATTGATCTTTAGGGCTATGTTAGTGATCAAAATTGCTGTGAGCTGACTCTCGGAACGTCACTTGAATCGTCGAGAAACATTATAGAATCCCCGGCTGAACAGCACTCACAATGGACTAACCAAGGCAAAGGCTGGCAACAACCTTGGCAGTCTATTAGATCAACGGGCCTCTCGTAACACTCCTAACTCATCAAATCTATGCGAAGGTACTATGATATATGAAGTCGCAGGACGTAAATGTGTAGTTTTCTGCACCACCAAGGCAAAATTCTATATGGCTCTCTAGAGTCTCTACCATGACCCGGATCAGGATATTTGTGATTGCTTCGATGTAAAGAGGATATCTTCAAGTGTGATGGAAGACTTATCGCACATTCCGCGGAATATTCCGTTTGGAGTGTTGAACAGGTTTGCCGGGGTATCGAATTCCTAGGTCATTGTTCTTCCTCAACGACTGCTCCAATGCAAAAGCCAAAGAATACATACAGCGATCGTTCCGGCGTCAAGAACTAAGATACGGTCGTAGGATATGATTGTGCGCAATCGATCTGCATGTTAATTAGCGAAAGCAGAAGATGAATGATCCAAGGGAAGCGTACGAGCAATACAAAGAAGCGTACGCCCCTTGAATTCTGTAGCGATAGTATCTTGGATTTTTCCATCGGTCTCGTAATCCACAGATGCTGCTTAGAGCATGAGCTGCCGCGTCATGGAAGAAGTGCGTAAAATCATACCTGTAGCTTCATCGAGGATGAGGATCTTCGTCTCATGGACTAAAGCCCGTGCCAAGGATACCAATGATCGCTGGCAGCAATCAACAACCAGAAAAAGACGGAAAAATGGGTGCGAGAGTATTACCTGGCCAACTGACAGGTTACTACCTCCATCTTCGATTGGAGTATCTAGGTCGAAGCGAATACCGACGACCTCGGCGTCGCCTTGGGTAGTTGTTTGAGGTAAAGGGGGCTGTTTCTCAGATGTGTCGACGAGGTACGCCCGCTTAAGAGCGTCCCAAAGGGGAGCATCATCGTACAAACCAAACGGATCTAGGTTGGACCTGAGAGTACCAGAGACTGAGAAACCCATCAGCAAAGCTACACATTCAGAGAGTTATATGGCTTTACAAAGGAACTAAAGCAGAGCGCAAAGCCGGTCAATGCTGTATCACGATCTCATGGCATGAAACTCACAGCGTCTTGTGGAATAATCGCGAGCCCCTTCCTGAGTTGATCTAGTCCAACTTTCGAGATATCGACTCCATCAATCTGAATGCTTCCTGATGAGAGTTCCACGAGTCGATACAGAGCCGTCATGATTGATGATTTTCCAGCTCCAGTTCTACAAGCATTGTCAACGAAGGAAGTCACAGTACCAGGGGCGACCAGTACCTGCCAACGATACCGATCTTCTCTCCCGGTGCAATGTCCATACTCAAACCTTTAAGCACAGGAGGCAATTCAGGTCGATACTTCATGAAAACATCCTTAATAACAATCCGGCCTTCAAAGGGCCAGGAAGGAGGAGCTGCGCTGTCCTTGACCTGGTGAGGGGCTTCTTGTTCAACTTCGTTGGCGTAGTAGACAATTCGTTCCACAGAGTTCATATTGTTTTCCACCTCTGCAAATTGACGAACCATCCATCCGAAGGACTTGAATAACACATCAGCTCTCTGAAGTCTTACCATTCCTTGTGAGGGCGCACCTGTTGTACTACCAGGATATATGACAGAACCACTCCGGTCTGTCCGGGCGAGATACTATAGCGGGAAGTAACTGTCAAAATGGCCACCGCGAATATAAGAATTGCCCCGAGTAAGTCTAGGCGAATACCGAGCCAGCGCTAGTCAGATGAATTAGCGATCATCCAGTAGCCACTAGCAGTCAGTTTTCTCACCTGATTTGTGATAGTCAACCAGTATGCTCTGGGAATCCAGTCAGAGTCGGTAATAATTAATGCTCTGCTCATTGCAGCTCACCGATTCTCGATGTCAACGAGTTCAACATTATCTTTCTTGAATCGAGCTGTCTCGCCATACGCGGTGATCGTCGTCAATCCTGACAGTGACTCGGTGAAGTGAGCGTATAAAGAACCACGCAGGATAGCATCTGAGATTGATCGTCAGCTGCACGAGCCGATAATCCAATATTTCAATGCATGCGTACCGAGCCGCTGTAATTAAATTAAGCTTCGTGAGAATTATATAACATCAGGAACATACCTTCAGTTCTCTTGCGCTTTTTCGATAGTAGAACGCGATATAGAAATAGAAACCCAAGGCGAAAATAAGGACCAACAAAAACCAAGGCAAGACAACGGATACAAGAACAATAGCACCCATGATGGTAAACAAGGTAGCACTCAGCGTGCGCATTGCATCGCCAAGGGCATTATCAACGGTGTCAATATCTGTGGAATGACTTAGCAGGGAAGATAGGGCTCCTCATTGAATATACCTTTGGCAAAGCGATTCATAATGCGACCAAGAGGCTGTCAGAGATACAGAGATTAGCGATGGCAACTAGGGATACAACAACAGCACGCTTAACCCACGATTGTTTCAAAGAAACTCATAGGAGCATGGAGGACACGGGTGATGGCCCTCTGAACGGGTTGAAGTTTGTAAGTGACATTTTTAAGAGAAGTACAAACTCACCTCAAACAGTTCTCGCGATGCATAATAAGTCAGTATTGCAAAGGAGATCCCGATAACGAACAGGAATAGCGCTTGCGAGACACCGAAAGCAGCATAGACGGCGATCTGCAAAGCTTGCTTGAGACATCACTGGGGGGCGAAGTAGGTAACATACGTAGAAGCCTTGTGAATAATTCCATTCCATTTCCTGCCAGTAGACAAGCCTGGTGATACCAAAATGAGAATCAAAACAAAACAAAACAAAACAAAAGTGTATTTACCAATACGATGACATGACCACCGAGCCCTGCCAGACAGCAAGAGACAGAAATAGGATCGGCAAAAGGACAATGCCCTTTCCAGCAGACAAGTATTGCCGGTAGACTTTGAAAGGAATGGAGCCGGTATTCCGTTCTTCTTCTTGCATCATGGGTTTACTCCTGATGCTAACTCTTTGCTCTTTTTTGTCGTTGCGAACCATTTCGGTCTGCTCTCCGGCGCCCTTATGCCTGTTATCTTCTTTCGTACCAAACTCTTCTATGAACTTGCAAAATGCGCCATCACTAGCGATCAATGCGTCGAAGGTGCCATGTTCAGTAATCTTGCCATCGACTAGTGTGTAGATGTAATCGACTTCTGGGAGGAAGTGCAATGCATGGGTCACAAGAATCCGAGTTTTGCCTGCCGTACCACTCTTGAGGACATTGGAGAATACGGCCTCTCCGACATGAGCATCGAGTGCAGAGAAAGGATCCTAACAATGAGCAAATGTCAGAAATCCAAACACTAATAAAGAAGAGGGATCGAACGTCAAAGATCATGATATCTGAATCACAGTATATAGCCCGACAAATATTGATTCGTTGCTTCTGACCGCCAGAGAGAGAGATACCTTTCTCGCCAACCTGGGTCAGGTCATAGCTAGGAAGCATCTGCAGATCTGGTTCCAAACAAGAATCGCGGACAGCCTTCCAATACTTTTCCTCCTCAAATGGCCGTCCAAAACAGATATTCTCTCGGATCGTGGCATTCTGGATCAGAGGTGTCAGTCCTCCGCAATAGTAACCTGACCAAATCATACCTGGATCCAGGCGTTCTGAGCACAGTAAGCAACTGAACCACCAAACTCCACAGCACCAGCAATCCGTCTCATCTCGCCAATGATGCCCTGAAGGAGTGACGTTTTACCTGCCCCTACTGCCCCAACAATAGCAACGAGTTGGCCGTGAGGAACCTCCATGTTAACACCCTTAAGTTTGAATATATTGGTCTCATCATCGGGTTGCGGTGTTGGCCGTGTCGTTGATTCGGACTTTTCCTCCATCCTGTTGTGCATGCCATTACGGATCACCTTGGGATCTTCGGAGTTTGACGGAGGACTATCCCAAGTAAAGTCTGCGCCATCTATCCTGACTGCAACATGTAAATCCTTGTTGAGTACCAGTGTCCTGTCTGACGTTTCGGCCTCGAAAACGTCGTAAAGACGCTTGCATGCGGTGGCAGCATCTGCAATGGAGCTAAGTGACGTGGCTATATAGTAGCATCAGTTAGTCTGGTTTAAAGGAACCACGAGAGTTACGCACGAAGGATCATGAGGGGTAACCCGATGAGCCGGAACAGGGCAAGAGAAGAGAAGACGTTCGCCGGGTCCAGCGGATGATCGGTCAACGAGTAGACGATGAACGAAATCACGGCGGCTAGCACTGGGAGGGTGAGGATGGACGCGTTCAGACCGGCCCGAAGGACGAGTAGGGTTCGTATTTTGCTAAATGACTGTATAAGTTGGGATAATAAAGGAGATGGAAAGTAGCATACACCATTTCGAGCTGGCGATATTCAGCAATTCGCTTCAAAAAGGGTATCTCCCATGAGAAGCACTTGATCACCCTCATGCCGCTCAGTATCTCTTGGAGTAACTTGGAACGTTTGTCGGTCCAGATCATGCCCCGGACCCTGGTGGAGAACAGATATTTTACCATCACTGTATTTATTGGTATTGTGGCGATCATGAGTGCAAAACCCGCCAGCGCGCTCGGCCCAAGGTTGATAAGAAGCAAGGCGAGACAGATAGCGAGTTGGATGGGTGCAGTCCAAGACATATGGAAATAGCCCGCACAGAAATCGATGCGAGATACGTCCGTGGAGATGTGGTTCACCAGTCTGCCATTTGTCATCTGTGCGCGGACGCGAGGAGAGAATGAAAGAGCTTTGGAGTAAATTGCGGAAATGAGACCACCACGCAGGAGGACACCGCATGCCATAGTACGATAGAAGAAATGTTGGGTACACCATGATGCGATGAGCTGCATGATGAGGAGAACGAAACAAAGTCCGATGCCTTTTCCGATCGGGGGTGTGGATGTTCCAACAATGTGCCCAACATACGAGTCCATGGCAAAGGTAATAATTGCCTGCCCAGAAGATGAACACCTTGGATATGAGCGGAAAGGGAGCCCATACCTTTAGCACGAGAGGGCTGGTGATTTGTGCAATGTCGCCAATGACCTTCAAAATTCCAGCAGACCAAAAGAGCCATTTCACACTGTCATTCATGGAAAGGACGAGACTGGCTTTACGCTTTCCATCCCTCTTCCTCCAAGCCTTTTCCCGTTCTGCGCGGACACCACGAATTAACCACCATAGACACTTGATGACGCCTGGACCAATCTGGCCGTTTTCCAGTCGCTCGTTGTATATCGCTGCCGCTTTGCGTCGACGTTCAAAGGATGTGAGGATAGCATTTGCAAACCGGGCTGAGGAGCGTTCGTCTGGAAGTTTGTACAAGTCCGACGCGACAAGGGGCCGAGTATAACCAAGTGACATGAGGGGGGATAGCCAAAAAAACCATAGCTGACTGAAGAACCCCGCTGACGCCTCAGGAGTGAGAACTGCGTCATGGATGGAGGCCTTAGGGAGAGAAGGGTTGGGATTCTTGGCGGGAAAGAGACTAGAGTACGGTCAGTTGGACATGAATGACGATGTTGGTGGACCACGGCACCTGAAGATAGACACTCGCTTAGAGTGTCCATCTGGCATTGGGATGCCAAGCTCCTCTGCGGCCATGGTCTTTTGCCTTGAACTTCAAGTGCTGCGAATAAGACACGACAGGGAGCGACAGAGAAAGAAAACTCGGATCCCAGCATCATATACCTAATGTTCGGCCCCTTCCTCGCCCCCGCTCCAACGTAGTAGTGTAATGCTTACGGCGCGACACTTTGTGAAATTACTCATTTACATAAAAGTTATGGCCCGTTGTTATGAGTTCATACACCTGTAATCAGATACAGTACAACCACGAAGTTCGGCATCACAACGCACGCACTTATTTCCTCAGCCGGTGGACAGTCTGAGCTGTGATTTGGAGGAAGCGCTGGACAGTGGATATGTACTTACATATGTGGGTTACGACAGCCGAACTGTTAATGACTCACCGTGACTGAGGTTGAATTCATACGTCGAAAGCATTACGGCTGCCAAACCGCATCTCAACATTCTGAGCTCGTCGAAATCCCTGAGCTCATTCAACTTCGTAATACATCTTATCGTAGCGGCCCGGGCCCGGGCGCCGATCCCCGACTTCTCGATTCAAACACATGTCGGAGTCATTGATTGAGTCACCAAGCCCCGTTGATTGAACGTTGAGGCCTGAGGCCCAAGTTGAGGATTCATCGTCGCAATCGTATCTGAGGAGCATTCTTGCGTTGTCGTCTCCAACTACTCAGTCATCGCGACCAGGGACATACCAACTAACCGAACATGGGATTCCGAAGCACCACGAGCTAGCAGACACTACACCATTCTTCTTTTCCCTTTGGTACGACAAATTTTACAGTAAGCGACCAGACTGTGTCAAAACCATGAGTGTGAGCGCAGACAAGTGCAGTTGCTCTGGGACGCTCTTCTCCCCTGTGAGGAAAGCACGGAGTGCATGAAGCTCAACTGAACTGAGGAGAACCAGCGCGGAAACTCACGGCGTTGTAAATAACCACCCATTCAACATCAGTAGGACAGAGTTTTTGGTCGAACTATTGCCGAACTGTTGCCGACTGTTGGTGACGGTCATGACCACTGCCTGGCCCACTGATAAACGAAACAGACCACGAATTGCGAGATCGGCGGATGATCGACTCTGATCGATCGGTCCTGAGTACTTGTATGATGCACTTTCAATTTTTTGCATCGACAGGGAGATGAAACTAAAATGGCAATGGTATTTGTTGACACAGTGAACACGATTGGGAGGGGGACACAACGCCGAGTCCAGCAGACGAACTGGGCCCCCTTGTCAATGAACCTGTTCGTTCCGTGATCAGTGGGGCACATGTGAAATGAGAACCACCACGTATGTCATGCACACTTGGGTTGTCGCGTTCGTGATTCCAACTGTCTAAACCTTCGCTGAATCGTACAGTTCAGATAACGATATTCTCATCTCACGAAGTTAAACGGGGTTAGTGCTTTTTGGTAGGGGGTCTGGTCCTTGCTGCGGAGGAGAACCCTCCTCCACTATCGCGGGAGTCGGGGATGTGCTTACGGCACTGGTAGACTATCGTGGACTGCTCATAATCAAGCTGAGCAAGTGATAGACTTCGAAAAACCGCAGACTGCCGAGTACACTAGATGGTACAGTACTAGCGGGCATACGCGTCTCTCAACCTGCGCAGTGCTGCCTGGAAAACAACCATCAGCCTTCCCACATGACCGATCTGTAGCCCTAGACTCTACCTGATAATTTTCCAGCAGGGGTTGAATTTCACTTTGAGGGACCCTCATCCTCTTCACCTTCTGTAGATGATCATGCTCTTTCAGCATTGCCTTGAAGTACCGCGCCTATAGAGGTTCAGTCTCGTGTCCCTGTGAATACCATGGTTGGTCACCTACCTCCTGTTCTTCCACCAACGTCCACGCATCACCGTCCCGTCCAGCTCGAGCGGTCCGCCCAACGCGGTGAACATATTTCCTCATATCAACTGGCGTATCATAGCTCACGACATGGGAGACATGGTTGATGTCAATCCCTCTTGAGATTAAATCAGAACAGACCAGACTAGTCGTTGACGTGGTGAGATCGCCATCATGCTATGAGTGGTACAGAGCTCACGCGTGGACATCCTGTGCTTTGAATTGATCGAGAATTGTTTTTCGTTCACCTGCGGGGAGGTCACTCGAGTACGCCCGAACCATGATGCGAGTATGTTCCGACGTTCTCAGCTCTTCGAAGCACTCAAGCAAGAAGACAAGGCGGCTGGTGGATTCCGATGATTTGGTGAAGATCAACGCGTTGCGAACATTGTGGTTGTGGAGAAGGTGAAGCAACATGAGCGGTTTTTGCGATGGTTCGCAAACAACCATATGCTCCTAACCTGCAGAGATCAACCCAAAATAAACGTCGAGCAGGCTGAAGACTCACCGTCAGGGTAGTTGGCATCGCAAATCGCTCAGAAACGAGGTGTGACGGAGCACCGTCGGATCCACCTTCAGTTTGACTCCGGACAACGAAATACTTCGGATCCTGCAGACCAAGGGATGCAAGTTTGCCGGGGTCTCGGGTAAGTGTCGCAGAGAACAAGAGTTTTTGGCATGAGAATCCTCTTCGCTCGCCGACGTCAACCTGACAATACCCGTGATGGTCAAATTCTAAGCAAGCAGGTGCGAGAGAGTTGCAATCTAGTGGGAGACATGTATCTTCCGATGACGATTTGCTTGCCGGGGAAATATTCTGTGAAGGTCTCCAATGGATAGCGGTGAGCACCTGAGCTAGCCAATCTTGGAATGATTGAGAGAGCAAGCGGTCAGCTTCATCTATGACCTGTGTACGTTATTTTGAGAAATATAAATAACAAACATCAACATACTAAGAAGCGAAGGTGTTGCAACGAAAAGTTGGGCGTTCCATTGAGATGATCCATTAACCGACCTGGAGTACAAATCAAGATATCCACTTTGCTGGAACCCCACAGCAACCTGCGAACGAGAAGGTGGTTAGTGAACGTCGCCCGAACAGCATGGAAAATCTACCCAGGCTCAGCCTCGGAGACCAATTGTGCTTGTTCATGAGCAAATGAGTGTTGGCCTGTCGCGGTGCCAATCTAGCAAAGATAATTAGAGAGGCAATGATCGCAATATGCTAAGGTATAAACCACTTTTAGGCCATGTCCTTTACCCACAACCTCGAATGTTTCTCTGACTTGCGTGACAAGATCCCGAGTGGGCAGAACAATTAAGGCACGTAGTCTAGTGATGATTCTGTTTGATAAAACCTGCAGCATCACGAGCGTCAACAATTCCAGGTAACATTGATAACACTGGAGCTCACCTCTAGTATAGGGAGGACATATGCAAGCGTTTTCCCACTCCCCGTTGGCGCAGAAACGCATACATCATGAGGAGCAGAGTACGGTGTATACAACGACCGACCGTGGCGGATGAGGAAAGGCAGGAGAGTGGTCTGTACTGTACGTCACATCATCAGTACCTGAAGCCGGAGCTCATGTAATCAGCCCCTGACCAGCAAAAAGTTCGCTGATACCGAGGTCAAGCAAGCGTCTTCGTGTCTTCCAGCTGAGACCAGTATCATATGGGTCTTGTTCGGCTGTTGAGAGAGGCGTTACCGCGGTAGGGTTGATAACTTTTGCGCGTATAAGAGCCTTGTCGATCCCTTGCATAGCAAGCACGGATTTGGGTGGTGCATTAGGTACCGTTGGAGCAGGAAATGACGGTAGAGTGCCCGCTGGGTTTGCGAGAGGTCTCTGAATGCTAGGAAGCTCCTTGTTCTCCGAGTCGTGTATTTCTCCGGGGCCACTGATATCTGAATCTGGTCCCTCCCCGACCACTCTTCGCCTTTTCTTGGGGGGCTGAACGGGTTGTTCCATGGTAGCTCCTTCGCTCGCGCCATCGTCATCAACCTCATCCGACTCGTCTGCAATCTCTTCATCATTGTGATGTTCCTCATCCTCTCCAGATTCCGAACTTGCTTGGGGAGTATTCCCAGGTTTCCGAGGTGCTGAAGACTTTCGTGCCTTTCTCCGAAGTTTTTTGCGCTTCAGGTACCTGGTCTTTGCCTTGGTCTTGGTCGTCGACATTTCAATACTTGGAGCCAAGACACAATATTTTACCACTAGTATGCTTACTTTTGACACCCCAGCTTTGGTCGGCTGAGGACTCTCTCCCATACTATACAAATGCAGTCTGTCGGCCAAATCAAAGAGTAGAGGTAGAGAAGTTATTGCCAAGAAAGGAAATTTCTGATCTTGCTGACCCAGGAGCTCACTTGCTCGTGCAGGTTGAAAAGATGTAAAGGAACCTGAAGGTGTCCATGAAGTTGTTGTACCCCATGATATATTAACTATCTCGACTTTGTGCTCGCCACTACGAACGCCAGGAATATACTAATTCAAATGCTAAAGTCAGCGAAGGATAAGTGCGGGTTGATAACGAGCTGATGTGGTACATGGGTCGGTTCTAACTCAGGGCTTGAACCTGAACCAATGGCATATCATTGTACTGTTCATCATCGGACAGTTCGGACTCGTGTTTGGCGGTGACTTCAGTTGCGGCCCAGGGCCGCAATCACTTTTAACAGTCCACCGACGATCGATTAGCCTCATCAAGTAGAATCATGTTCTCGCACTGTGCTGACAGGAGATCAACATACAAAGCCCCACCCACTACGTTCACCGACAAGCTCGTGTCACAAGAGGCTCGACGCGAAAAGGTCAACCGTTACGTTCCAGCTCAGGTCCTTCATCCAAGCTAATGGATGCTTGCACTATATAGGTTCTAGAAGAACAAAGGCGGGTGCGTGAAGTCATGTCGAGCCCATCAGCGTACTGATTTCTCATGTGCATCATGGTAGCGAAGGGCTCAAAAATTCGATTCATCCAGACAGCTTGATGCATTCGCGCATCTAAGTCTCGGTGCATCTGACGACGAGGGTGACGAGGACATCGACGAAGAACCTCAAGTGATAAGGGAAGGGATAGCAAATTACGCATCCCTTGCAGGCACATCAGACGTATCTAGCGCTCTCGCTTCACCAAGGGCAGACGATGGCAGCCATCTGAAAAAGAAGCGTAGCAAAAACAAACGGAGGCGGACAAAGAAACCTAGCAAGTGGGCAAACAGGTGCATGTACGCGGAGCTATTGGAAATGAAAGAAGAACCTGGCCTTTGGGATGACCACTCGAATGGTGCGGACGATGGCCTTCCTTCAGATCTTGAAAAAAGTTGGGTTGCGGTTGCGCCCGTACCAACGGGAAAACGATGTCTCGCAATCACTCACCAGTCAACGTCAGGAGTCATAGGAATATGTGACAATATTCGTTCCCAATTCAAAATAAAGGACGCTGACTGGATCACTCTGCAGCACCAAATACCACTCTTCGGTCTCGTCTCCTGGGGAAAATGCTACTTCCTCGCTTTCCATCTTCACTACCTCCACTAACAGTATTGGACTGCATCCTCGACGTCGATTGGAGAACAAACGGGATTTTACACGTCCTCGATGTCATCAAATGGAAAGGTCAGGACATCGCAGACTGTGAAACCCCTTTCAGGTACTCCGCGGTTCAATGACGATCATCTCATATTCATCGAATCCACAGGCTTTGGTGGCGGGACACTCGACTTGCTGAACTGCCAAAATTTGTACCACCTTCGACTGTGTTCTCGTTCACTGGCTCTGCTGAGGCTCAACAGTCGGTTTCACAACCAAGTTCTTACAATTTCCAGTACCCGACGTCGTTCATCCCTATTCCTTATCACACGGACACAACTCTCCCCATACTGCATTCCTATATTGTACCCCTAGCCCGTTCAACACGGGAGATCTTCATCGATATCCCAACTTCAGCACCGTTCCAATTTCTGCCCTCGGATTCTGCGATGTCGATCGATTCAGGGGCTGACCACAGTGGACTGACAACTGTGCCAGTGCATGTGACATCAGACGGACTCCTACTCTATGTTTCTCATGCAAGCTACGAAGAGGGCATAAGCCCACTAAGTTGCTGGATACCTATAAAGCCAATCATTATCCCTGGCGAACAGGAAACTGGTAATACAGACCGAGGGAGCAATGGCCCATTGGATCTTTTTCAGAGGTATGTTCATATGAATCTGCCCAGTCTTGTGTCTGATAGTCGTGGTAGACTCGTTCATCGCCGATTGACTAAGGTACAACAGAGTTCCAATTTGCATTCTGACGGTATGGTTATGTAGAACCACAGACATGACAATCACTTCTTCATTGGCCATCACATCCTCAGGTTTTTTGCCTGGCCCGCTATTGTTTTTCCAACTGCATAACTGATGCGTGCAAACGCTATGTGATGGACGGAAAAGTGTGTGGGAGAAGAGCGTGCGTAGACTATCTGAGAATTAGTCAAGGAGGGTGGGCAAAGGCTCGCGTCGTTCAACTTCGCTGGCGTAACACACGAATGGATAAGGGTTTTGTTAGCAAATTCAGTAATCGAGCCGCAACATAATTGAGGAACAGATGCAACGATACTGAGCATACGACAAGTGGCCCGTAGCTCGTAGACTGTATTCTGGCCAGGGCTTCAACGACTGTCCTTCAACATGTGCATTACACCACCTGCGAACTACGAAATGGTATTACTTGCTACTGTACTAGGTACCAGGCGAATACAAAACATGGTCGAATGTACAGTGATTGTCCGCGTGAAGACACAATAACCATCAAGCCAATATTACACACTCTCACAAACCGAACCAGTTCAATCGGTGGCAAGGAGTTTCTTGAGATAGTCCACTGCTGCCTGCCGTACGGATGCATCCACTATCGGATTGCCCATTAGCTCCATTGCAAGCTGAGCCCGTTGTTTTATTCCAGACTCTTTGTTATTCTCCCGATCCGCTTGCTCCCTCTCGAATCGGCGGCGTTCCAGCTCCTGACGCACCGAGCTTTCTTTTTCTTCCCGTTCCTCGCGTCGGCGCAGGTAATCAATTTTGAGCTTGCTGTGTTGAACCTGTGCTTGAAGCAGTTGAAGACAGGCTGCCATCAAGTTCTGCGGGACGGAGAAATGAATATGTGATTGTTCTGGTTGAGGAGACGCAGGCTTTTGTCCTGGAACCGTGGGTCGACTAGGCGAGCTTGACGGTCCTACTTCCACAGCCAGGTGATCTAAGCCAGTAGAGGGTTGGAGATTCACGGGCTGGGTGTAGGGTGGTGTACGGGCAGGTTGCGGTGGTGCAGACTGTGGAGGATCTGACATGTCCAACGAATTCTCTTCGTCTTCGACTTCATCGCTGTTGACTGCACCTCCCGATGCACCATTAACATTGTGCCGAGCGGAGGGGCGGCTAATCGCTGGGTCACTATTCCATCTACGAAGGAACGTTGGTTAGTTGATGGGTGGTCGATTGGCTGTAACCCACCTGCGGTAAAATAGACTGTACCACCCGCTTCGATGCCAGTGGTCTATAGTTCTTGCATTAAGATTTCCAACATCACAACCACCCTTCCGGGCTAGCTGAAGGCGGCGCTCATATTCTCGTAGTCTGTCCCCTTCAATGATCATGCTTAGGGGTCCATTGCTAGATGGTGCATGATATGCCTCCAAGGTATAGATCTGTTTGAACAGGTTAAAGTTGCGCTCATAGCAACCCTTGAGAGCTTGGTATGTTTTCTTCCCCCCAAAAACTTCTATGGCACACTGCATTCGACTATGAACGAATGAAGTATCGCCATATCACCAATACATACCTCTCGGAAGCACGAGTTTTTCGTAGAGCGGAGAGAATTCCAATGTTCGTCTTCACTTGAGTCCATGAGCCAAGTGAACAACTTGGTTTTCTCTTCCTCGGTCCAATGTTTCGAGCCATGTACAGGATCGCTGTCAAATTCTCCCGCGTCTTCACCTTCTCGCCGTCGCTTCCCTAGCTGGTTGTTCGACATCGCATTGGCGCCATCAGTGCGCTTGCGCTTTAGTACATTCGTAGCCGGACCATCGTTCGCCAGCGGAACAGTATACTCATGTATGGGGGAACGTGAAGGACCAGCGACAGGCTGAGTGGGCCGTGCTCCACTACCATTCGAGTCGAGGATAGTTGGTGGCGAATCTGTCAGCCTGAATGCACCATCGTGAAAAGTCGACCGCGCACTAAGCGTAGGGGTGAGATGAGATCCCAACGCTTGGTTGAGGCTCTGTGACAGATCCATCGATGAGGCTGCCTGGAGAGGCGAAAAGTCGGGTAATCCTCACCGAAACGTTGCTAACATTGGGATCACGTTGTAGGTGGCCAAAGGCCATGCCCGGGTCACTGCATGTAGTTGAGAATACAATGAGACATTGCA
The DNA here is from genome assembly GCA_038092795.1 of Boletus rubissimus. Lineage (NCBI taxonomy): Eukaryota > Fungi > Basidiomycota > Agaricomycetes > Boletales > Boletaceae > Lanmaoa > Lanmaoa rubissima. Next base: position 18,110 of record JBBPQZ010000022.1, read on the forward strand.
CTTGTAATAACGTCGTGCGTAGATGAACTGGACGCCGGGTAAGTGTGTTGTGAGACGTACTTACCCATGGGGCTGGGAGTTGTCCATCGCCAGCTTGACTCTCCTGTTGAACCACGGTGAACCGAACGTGAACCGCTCGCACATGCTGTGGCTCGTTTGCTGTGCCGTGTCAAACAAACAACCACAGAGGCGCTCCGGTTCGTATGGCACAAAAAATGTGTAACTAGGTGCACAAACCATTAGAAGGAGTATGTATGAATACATGATATTCATATCTCATATCTCGTCGTCCGGCTCCCCCTCAGCATCCAAATCTGAGTCCTCCTCGACCACTACTCGCAACGCAACAGCATCTTCTGTCGCACCTCCATTCCCTGTGCCTCGCGAACCTAGCAGTGGTGAATTTCCCTCCCCGTCCCCTGAAATCTTGGTATGAACCACAGAACCATTAACACCTTCTGCCACGAACACGGTATCATCACTCGGAACACTGTGCCGACTGGTCAATCCCGTGAGGGGAGTTCCCAGGTCTTCGGACTTCACGTCAGTGCATTCCTGTTGCGCGAAACCATCATCCAAATCGTCTTTTTGCTCCGACCTTTTCTCTCCTTCCATATTCCCGACGGCGAGCCTAGTATCCAATGAATGTCGTGTGGAACCCCGACGGATTCCGTTCGTTGGTTGACCTTCCCCATTGAGAACCAAGGGATGACGGTCGACTGGTTGGTCAACACAATCATCATGTCGCTCAGTATTAACAAGATCCATGGATGCATGTGGATCCTCAGGAGAGGGCGAATCGAGTTTCCTGCGCTTCCAAGGCGATGTTTGTTTGGGGGGCGATGTCAGTCCAGACTCGGTCAAGAATGACTGGGATACAACAGAAGCTGTGTCAGGCGGTCGGACTCTGGGGGGGCGGCCACGGCGGCGCTTGGTTGGCACAGTGGAAATGTCATCTTCAATCCTTTGCACAACATTACTGATGCCATCAAGCAGTGCATCGTTATTTTCCCCGCGGGGTCCAGGATCGCCGTCCAGAACTGCTCGCGCAGAGGCTGACCGGGTGGACATCGCAAGGGAGTCGGAGCTAGCGTCCCTGAGCTTGGTTTTCAGTTGCTTCTTTGGAGTGGCCACTTTCTCGGGGAGGATGTCATCAAAGAGGTGGGCTGCAGTCACCTCTACTGCATCGCGAACAATCATCACTTGTTCGTTCTGCTCGTTTGACGAACTTTGTCTAGAACCCAAAGATTTGGCTCGATCACCAGTATCCAGCGTAGGCGTCCCGCCGTCTATTGGGCTCTGAGGCGTACCGGTCTGGGCTATGGCACCGAAACCTAAACCTGTCTCGGCCTGAAGCAGCTCCACACCTGCCTTGGTGCGAGACAATACGAACGGTGTCCATTTCAGCTTCTCGGACTTGAGTCTCAGGTATCCTTTCTTTTCCCAGGCCTCCAGCCAACGTTCCACCTTGTCTTGGTCCCAAGAGATTTCGTAGTGCGTGGGAGCGACGAATGGCGCACTAGACTTGCTCCCTCCCCCTTCCGATTGCTTTTGTGGGTTGGGTCTCTGCAGGTGTCTCCGTGCAATACCATTTTTGCGGCCACGCGGGAACTTGATCGACTGCCCTGGTGATGGACGAGCAGAGTTTGCGAACGCGATGTCCACTGTAATCATGTCTTGCTGCATGAGAATGGTAAAAATGTCCTCGATGGTCATAGACGTGGCTCTACTAATGTCTGTTTGGTGGTACGCAGAGCACCTGGTGTGAGGGAGAGTCAACCCATGAGAGAAAGAAAAATAAGCTGACCTTCAAGGGTCGGTTTCGGGGGCGCTGATCTGAGGTAACGCATAACTGCAAGTGTCCAGTAGTTCTTGTAACCAAGAGCACCCAGTCCAGACAGAGGTTTTTCAGGAGAACCTGCACGCTGTTCTTTCTTCGACAACAGGTAACCTAGGCGAACATTTGGTAAACAGCTCAACACGATTCAGGCATTTCAAACATACTGAAGTCGATGAGATAATTTCCCCAGCCCTGTCGCTGTCGTACTGGGAGCGTCATAATACAACTCACGTTGTATTGTTTCGGTGAACATTTCTCCTTGCTGAAGTACCCCACAAAATGAGCCCCGATGTCATCGATCTCCGTCATCACGTAGAAAAGGAATGGTTCGACATCATAGAAAAGAGATTTATGGTCAAGGAACATTTTGGATAAGAGGCAAAGGTTCTGGCAGTATATTTTGTTCTTGCGTCCGTCCACCTCGAATATAGAGATTAAATTGTCGCGGTAGATTTCATCACCTGGGGGATGACGAGCTTTACATTTCATCTATAATCACCGGTCAGCTATAAGGTATGTCCACATTCATACAAGAGCTCACTCGATGTCGACCAAATGCAAAGCGACTGCGCATATACTTCAAACAAAACTCGCATATCCATAGCCGCCCGTCTGGTATATTTGCATACTCTTCCGGGAACGGGGCATCATACCAAGGATGGATGTCATAGGGTCCGAAACGGATGGTACGTATACGCAACGTCGACTGTCCGTCAGGAACGGTTGGGGTGTTGGGGGTTTGGGAGAAGATTCCTGGTGTGGGTGGGACAAGACTTGGGGTGGATGGAACGGGAGATATAGGTGGCACTGAAGAAGGTATGGATAATTGATGGAGGGTAGCGGAGCGAAGGGGGCGCGAAGATGGACCGGCTATCGGCGTATCCGGGTTTTCGGCAGCCGAAGGTGGTAGAACCGGAGTCGGATATAATTTCTCCTAAGGAAGTGATCAGCCTACGATGCTGAAGTGCGTATGTCAACTACACACCTCAGCAGCAAGCCTGCTCTTCTCAAATCTTGTCCTATCAAAGCCATCAATACTCGTCTTCGACGTATCCCTCTCTGCTGGTGGTAAAAGGTCTTCAAAGATGTTGTGCTCCAGATCGTCCTCGCGCTCCTTGCCCTTACCCTTGGGCGGGAGCCGCAACCGTACAATTAACGGTGGGGGAGGAGAGCGAACCTTGATGCGCATGCGTTTTGCGGGACGCGGAGTCTGCGTCTCTGTTGTACGCTTAGCAGGTCTCTTCTTCTTGACTGGTTCAGGACGGCGCACCGTGGGTGCGCTCACTGTTTCGTCCGAGTCCGAGTCCGAATCAGAGGATTCGTCGGTGGATGAATCGTCGACCTGGGTGTTTATTTCAGGGTCCGCTCCCAGTGGGTCACTTGTCGATCCATCTGGATCGGATTTGCCGTTGGGGTAGTCCAGTCTTGCTGGGGGGAAAGCGTCATGCTGGACCAGAGTGGAATCAGGATCGGGAGGGAGTATATCGAGTGGTGGGCATAGAGGACAGTGCCATTGACCCGGTGGTTCTTCCTCTAGTGGGGGTTGAAGACAATCCATGTGCCAACCTATTGAAAGCGGGAAGGTGAACCGATGAGCAGTGCGGTACAACTTGTGATATACCTCGATCGCAAAAGTCACAAAACAATATCCTGGCCTATTGACATATGAACGGGTAGCGCATAGACTGGGTGGGCTCTCTTACATCGTCCCCCTTTTCTTGGCAAATCTCGCAGATCTTGCATTCGATACATTTCCAAGGGTAGGATCGAACTACCTCGGCGACCTTGCCAAGTTCCATACAACTTGGATGTCCTGGGAAACACAATTAATAAATCTCTGCACGAGGCCCACCATGACGAGACGCACCGCTCCGGCCACACACTTCACAGGAGACCATCACCTCGGGCTCGCCATGCTTGTTCTTGCAATCGTTACCCTGGCAAAACCCGCATTCCTCCTCACGTCTAGGTTTTCTCTTTCGTTTTTGCGGTTTCGTGACCCGTGGAAGCTCCGTTTCCGGGATCGGCAGATAAGCCGCGGGTGGCTGAGGCGCGAACGGATCACCTTGAGGCCCCTGGTCGTACTGCAACGGTTCCTGGGAGTAATTCCTCTGTCGAGGAGGGGAGAAATCATCTTGGACAATGATGGGGTGTAGCTGTCGATGGTTTGATGAGCATTGCACTCCGTAACCACGTCTGAAGCTAATTACAACACGCGACGCGTTTGTCGCCGACGGGGTGTCATAGATATGTGGAACGGACGAAGCTTACCTGCTGAGAACCCTCTGAATGTGTATTTCTGTCGCCGACTATAGCTGGGTCGATAGCTGAACCACCTGCAAGGGCAGGATCAATCGGAATGTCGTCTACGTTGCTGAAGGGCGTTCCGCGTTCGCTCGCTGTATCACGGTCGAAGAGTGCGTTGCTTGGAAAAGGGAGGCCACGCATGCTAACTATTGTGGAGGACGTGAAGAACGACGAGCTCGAGGGGAGCGATTGAGCGGGCGGACAGACTCGACGACGAGCACAGCGAGTCCGCTCCTCCGTGACCGCCCCGCGTGACGAACAAAACAGGGAACTTGTGGTCACGTTTCATTACGAAAAACCGCGGGAAAACCAAGTTTTTTTGCGACGACGCTTCCATTTCTGGCTCGCAAATTTGCACAGGATCCGGAACAAAAATGGTCGTCTGTTTCCGTCGGAATTGGGTGTACAGTGAGCGAGAGAGCTGATATGTATTATATTTGTGCGGTGGTCCGTGTCTGGTTGGGTGGCTTGGATGGCAAAACAAGGGACAACAAGTAGCACTTGATCCTGTGGTGTTGCATTCTCAGAGGGCCGGACAAGTTGAGCCTGGCTTGCTGGCTTTCAATCTCGTTCCCTCTCCCTCACTCCTTCGTCCCCTACCACCATCTCCTCCTTCAAGGCATGCAAGCTGTCATAAATCGCCAACCTCTCCCTCCACTCCTAGACCAGTATCATCCCCCATCGCTCATCCAACTTCGCTCAAATCCCACAATGATGCCCACACCCCCAGTCGTCTCCCGCAAGCGAAAGAGACCTCACCAGTTCACCGTCAGCTACAGCGAAGTCCAAGAAGTCGACAAAGAAGGTCGAGTACGTGAAGTAATCGTCATCGAAGACACTCCACCTCCATCCACCATATCTCCCGCAACAACTCACACTAATGCCTACTCCGCTTCCTACCAACCTCCACCCTACTCAGCCCCAATCAGGACCAGAGCCCGTGCCGCCGCAGAGGCACAGGCATTATCTGCCAGCACCTCCTCGGCAGTGCTAGTGGCACCAGCGCCAAAGAAGCGGAAACGAGACCAGGCCGATGACCCCCGTGGGACCATTATCAAGAAAGTCGCTCCCGGCCTCCAACAACAAGCCGCCATACCCTCCTCCAAGTCCTGGGCAAGCGGCAGCGGGCCTGCCACCACAGACGTACGTAACGTCTTGCTTACAATCGAACTGTGCGTTAATTCATCATCAGCCATCCAACGGCATCGTTCCTTGCGATGATAAGGAAGGCCATTACATTATTGTCCCAGACGACATAATTTATAATCGTTGTAAGTCGCTATCCGTCCGCAATATCCATCTATCCCGACCACCTGCCACTTTTCAGATCGCACGGTTCGCCTTCTTGGTCAAGGAACGTTCGGCAAAGTGATAGAAGCAGTCGACATTCAAACACAGAACCGGGTAGCGATTAAGATCATCCGTGCCATCCCCAAGTACCGCGATGCGAGCAAGATCGAGATACGTGTCCTCCAGAAGCTCAAGGAAAGAGACCCTGCAAACGTCCAGTTGGTTTGCGTGTTTAGCAGTGATTTGCAGAATGCTAACATTCTATTGTATTTTCCAGTAAATGCATCCATTTACTCCACTGGTTCGACCACCGAAACCACATATGTCTAGTTTCGGAATTATTGGGCATGTGTGTGTATGACTTTTTGAAGGAGAACGAATTTGCCCCTTTCCCCCGGAACCACATACAATCATTTGCCAAGCAACTGCTTGGCAGTGTTGCTTGTATGTTGTTACCTTCCTGCAACGGTGCATAACTCACGTCGTGTGTGCCGTTCTAGTCCTGCACGATCTCCACTTGATTCACACAGATCTCAAACCGGAAAATATCTTACTCGTGCACAACGACTACAGGCTTGCCGTCGTGCCCGTACCTGGAAAGGTGAGCGGCTGCCGCATCTTTGACACGCAAATTAGACGCAATGAAATTTCCATTCACAGCGAAATGCTCCACCACGGACGAAACGGATACTTCAATCCACGGACATTCGTCTCATAGATTTCGGCTCTGCGACGTTCGAGGAAGAGTATCACTCAACGGTTGTTTCGACGCGTCACTATCGAGCACCGGAAATCATCCTTGGTACGCTTCTTTCGTTTGCAAGGTTCATCCTTCTGCTTACGTGAGCTCTGTTTAATAGGCTTGGGGTGGTCATACCCGTGTGATGCATACTCATTGGGATGCATTCTTGTCGAATTTTATACCGGCGTTGCACTCTACCAAACACACGATAATCTTGAACACCTGGCCATGATGGAAGCGGTTATGGGAAAGATGCCTGATCGCTTTGCGCGTGCAGGGGCGCGGTCGAAGCCCGAGTTCTTTAAGGAAGGACCACGGCTTGACTGGCCCAAGCCCAAGGCCTCGCGGCAAAGCAAGAAGGATGTTCGTGCAACCAAGTCACTCGTGGTAATTCTTCGTTTACGCTTCCTATTCCTATTCGCTCAATTCCCGTTTACTCGCAGGAGGTTATACCACCCAACGACCAAATTAACAAACATTTTCTGGATCTCGTGCGGCGATTACTTGCTTTTGATCCCGCCCAACGGATAACTGTTCGGGAAGCCCTACACCATCCATACTTTTCTATCAATGTTTCAGATGAACTGTAGCCCAGATTACCACAGGTTATCTATTTCACTCTGTAGACCACCCACACCCTTGCGCCGGTTACTCCCCACACCATCATCTTTTTCATCCATGTGTCTGCAGCACATCCTCAGTCTCTTCCTTGGTTGTTATTATGGTGTTCGGTCGTGGTCATGTACAACGCAAATCAGCTCACCCCATCGGCTCCTCATCCATACCTGTTTGATTTTCATTCATCCCTTTCACTGCCATCTCTGCCTGCCAAGTGCAATAATGTTCTCTCTACACCCCTCAAGCAATATCGTATGTTTTACTCACCATCGCACAAGGCAGTGGTTGCCTGCTCTTATTGTGACACGCCATCTTTCCTATCCCTTCACAGGCGCCTGGTGCTCTGTGGAGACGGACGGTGTATGGGACGGGGAGCTCAGGTGATGGTAAGGACGTCCATGTGACTTGTATGTTAGCCAGCTTATGTCGCGCTTGTTGCGATAGGAAACCAACATCCATTCAGTGATCCCAAGGTTCTCTGGCATGACGACGATGTATGATGCACCCCTCAAGTTTTGAGTACTCCATAGTAGATCTACCCCTGCATGATTGAGATGAATGTCGTTTACTATCGACATTATCTCTGCTCCTTGGAGCGAATGCGGCAGGGGATTAGTGTATGCATTAGTACTACAAACGCGTGGAGACCGAAGTGTGCCACCAGCCTACAAAAGTACCGAGGGAAACAGTACTAGTCGAGTGACAGCTTATGGCAGGCTAGCTACAGCTTGACAAGGCGCGTCCTCCGCACTTCTTCGAACGCTTCCCCAAAGTACCTCTTCGTTTCAAAGGACCACTCCATGTTTGCAATTACCCATTGTCCAAGTCCGTCGAAGTAGCGTTCCAAGTTGGCGTCCAGCTCCCTCCCCCACGACTTCATATTCTTGCGTTCCTCGAAGTAGGCGTCCATTAACTTCTTGCATTCTTCCCCAACGAAGTTGGCCGCCGTCTGTAGATCCATTCCCCGCTCGTGCATTAATATCGTCACGATATTACTCCCGCCATGACCTTTGTTGTGTTCCATCTTGAACGAATACACGTCCTGGATGCTAGTCAATATGCCAAGGCCATACTCTATATCAAAGGCACAGACATTGGCCCACCAAATAATGTCGCCCGCAGAATAATACACCTTTAAGAACCCAGGGTCTTCAAACAGCTCATCGGGCAAGTCAAGGTCGAGTCCAAATGCCACGAAGTCGAACGAAATGTGGTTTGCACTATTGTTTCGTCGCAGAGCGGGGTACGATGCAAAATCGAGAATATCCCCCTTTTCGCGAAGGTGTGCTTCCAAGACGAATGCATCAATGTAGTCTTCGATGTGCTTGATGAACCGCTTGGCTGAGCGTGTGCATAGCTTCTCGTAGAAACGCTTTCGGAAGCTACGGAAGCCTGAGCAGTTGTCGGAAGGAAGCAATAAGTAATCCTCACTCTTTTGTGAGCTGAGCGAGAGGTGAGTTGTCCTTATACTCTGGGTCCTTCAAGCAATTGATGAAGATATCTCCTGTTTGTCTTGCGCCAAGCCCGTCCTGATCATCACTGATTTCGTCAATCATCCAGAGAAGATTGAGGCAATCGCAGCATGTTCTGAATCTCTCCTCGGAAGCGTAGGGAAACGCTCTCGCTGATAGTAATTCGCTGTTTGTCCTGTTGAAAATGTTGCGCTGTCTTTCTGTCAGGGCATTAAATGCGTTGATCCAAGCCTTGGATTCGGCGCCTATGGCTGTATAATCGCCAGGGAAGATATTACCCTTCCGCAGAGGGCAGACCGAGAACAAGTCTGGGAGATAGAAGTGGTTTGCGCTGCAAATCCGCATGGGTGGATAAAGTATCTTCAACACTCTCATTCCCGCTCCCGCTTCCCATTTTATGTCAGGCAAGATGAACGTGTCTAACTTGTGTCTAACGCGATACTTTGTTTGTGATCCTGGATCCATAGGTCGGAAAAGGTCGCAGGACGAAATTCCCCGAGGAGCTCTAAAGCCCCCCTACAAATCAGTTTTCAGCTCGATAGGCGATGAGATTCTCTTTCAAGGCAACCATATATCGATATTCTTTGTCACCCCGCGAGCGTCAGGGCTGCGCAGAGATACACTTCCATTCTTCTTGATCGCTGTTCCCATCACAGACAAGGTCCGAGGGGAAGACATGCAAAAATTCACAGGACACGTTGCGACGCCGAGTGTGAACGAATGTGACACTCAATTTCGCATTCGTGAACACGGCCATCAGAAGCCATCAGACCTCTAGGTAGCGGTGCCGATGGATCAGCTCCGTTAGGCTTCGATTCCGTCGTAGCTCCACGAGCTGGCGTTGAAACCGTGAGGGACTGACGACATGTTCAAGGACGCTTGAAAGTAATGCTTTTTGACAAGATCGAACCATCTTTGCCAAGGGTGTGCGCAGTACTGTGCGTCGAGGACTTACTACCGAAGGTTGAGTGTTCCCTCCAACTTTTTTACCGATCGTCTCAAGTCCGCGAAAATATCATCTCTATGTCGAGCTATCTCGCATTGGAGCCTAGCTATTAGCCAAGAGGGTGTGGGGTTGGTTTGACAGTATCCCGAAGATCTATGCATCGCGCGCGTGACTGCCAAACTCCAGGGTATACCCTGTAGACCCGAGAAACATGTTGCCCAGAGGCTCTCATTCCGTCCTGAGTCGAGGAAAGAGGCGATTAAGTGTTCTGTTGTTTCTCTTCTAACCGGGAGCCATTGAGAGCGACAGTATATTATAATCTCGCTTGTTACGAGTGGACGATCACCGGAAGCTCGCCTACAGTCGTATCTTCTTTTCCCGTACCTGACCGGAATATTGAGGGTGGCATCACACGCGAAGTAGCCTGCCAGGGCCACAGTGGTCTCAAAAGGTCTAGCGATGTTTCGGGGTGGCAGGTTTGATGATTCCTGCGAGATCCAACTCTACAACCGCATCATGATCCTGACAAACCTAGTTATCGCTAACAAGTTCAGAGCATCGTCTTGATCCCATCAACTTGTCCTTGCTTCAGGGGATTCCGCATATCTGAGCCCGCACTCTAACCGTCTAGAAATTTGTCGTCCTCGATATCTCATCTACAAAATCAGAACTTTCTGTACGCCGGTCTCATACACCGCAGTGGCACAGGATACATAATGGATTTTTGAATTGAAAATGACGAACCGCCTGCTTTACCAGCGTCAAAGCCATGTGAGCATCGACATACAGTAGGCCAGCAGAGAACATGAGACGTCCTCGTGGCAATCTGAGCCCCCTTCTAACGCCAGATGAGGTAACTTAGTCCTAACACGATATACCCATAATACCGCACGACCGTGGCGAGGTAAGAGCTACCGTGACGTCGACTTCCACTCCGCACCTAGGTAAGTATGCGTGCATCTCGACAGCTGGTGACGATGCTAGATTTGACATATATACTGTCAGGAACTACGCTCGCGCAAGAGCGACAACGTCTATGGGGCTGTTGGTTAACGAGCAGGAACTTGTGCAGAGCGCCCTGGAACAGTTGATGCCACTGCTGAACAGAGTGGCTGATGAACTAATTCTCTGCATCTTGATATGCACTATCACGTACTTCCTCCGGGAATGTCTGAAGGAGAAAAGGGAGAGAAAGTTGCACGCTGAACAATTGAAACAATTACAACACGCAGGCGGTGGGAGGAATGTGGCGGATTGAGCATACAATTGATCTGGTAAGTTCCGTTGGACAACAAGCGAGGAATAACCTGACAGTCGTGTACTTAACTTGCGTACCGCAGCGGGAGACGGGCACCCGTATGACAGAAGGCATATCGAGTCCGAGAACACTAGTCGGGGCACCCGAGCCCTTTCTAAGCCAGAGTGCACTTTAGTCATGCTTGAATCTCGTAGCGCATCGACTTTTGTCATTCCCGGCGTTATGCATTACGAGAAAGTTCGTCAATGGCTACTCAGCTGTGAGGTGTTCCTTGGTCTTATTCTCTATGCGGACCCGAGCACTTGCACGAGCAGCCAGCTAAGTCTGTGGGACAAATGGTTGAGGTGGACTGGGCAGGATGTACTTGACCAAACAAAACAAAATACAACTTGGTCTTCAACTTCCGATTTCCAGCTGCACATTGACCATAGCAATTCTGCGACTATGTCCGACGACAGAGCTGAATTGATCAGAGGTCAGTACTCTTCCATAACCCAGCTTCGTATCCAATCGGTTATTTTCTAAATTCCATTGGCATTGTATCTCTCCACGGCACCAACCTTGGTTGGTTGGGACATAGCCAAACTCCAGGAACGCGAGGATTTCATCCGTGAGTCATGGATCAAAGCCATGGAGGCCCGCCTGGTGCGAGACGAGCTCGTTAAATGCCAGCGACATGAGGGCGTCAACTCTCTCGAGAACTGCCGGTGGTTATCGGAAAAGTACGCTCAAATGCTCATAGAAAACAGAGTACGTCGGTCCATGTTGCATAAAATGGCAATTGACTAGCATCCTGGATGGGTTAGGTAAAGGGATACAAGAAAATCGATGTTTGAACAGACGAGATAGTGGTTGCAGCAATACTCGATTGTTTTGCCGACCACACCTGTCCTGACTGGCCACATACCGTAATTTGGCACCCAAGTATTCGTGTATAAATTATGCCCTTCCAAAGATAATCGAGGGTACAAAGATTATCTACCTAGATCGACAGGCCAACCCAAATCAGAGCTAGGACATCATTTCCTACCCTTGCGCCGCTTCCCCTCAGTTCCGCTCGTCTCGCCACCGCTCACTTCCTCTCCGCCGCTAACAGCAGTGGGCTTCCTTGTCTTTGGTTTCTTGAGATGGTGCTCAGGGATCCATTCCTCCTCGTATCTAGCTCCACTAGAAGTGACTGTGACCGTACTTGCAGGCGCGCTGGCTTCGGGGCGAACGCGCTTGAATTTCTTGGCTTTTGTAGCGGGGAAGTAGGTGAGGTAAAGGAAATAAGAAACCCCACCGAGGAATGCAGCGACGATCAAGTATGTCGAAATACTGGATGCGAGGAGAATTGAGTAAGAAATATCGTAACAGCACAAGAGACTGACAGCTTGAAGTCAAACCAAGAACCTTCGGGTTCGACGATGGTCACCACGGAGTCAAAAGCTGTAACGCGGAACTTGACGTCCTGAACCAAGTCAGTCAAAGATTTCAATACATGAGACGTGGTGAAACTTACATCTACAGAATGCTCCAGCCAGATGTTAAGACGGAGGTCTCCTGGCTAGATTCCATGTCAGCAACAGGGGATTGGAAACCAGATGGTGTGCGTACCTTGAACCTAAAGCGAATCAGATTAATCCTCAAGGAACGCAGGAGAAGGGGAGAGCTTACTCGGAGTAGAACGCGTAAGGAATTTGGAGCTTGGACTTTTCCAACAATGGGAAACTGTACGGGAGCGAAGTTGTCTGGACATGGAATGGTGGGTTGGCGCTGGAAAGAGGAGGAGGGGAAGGGACAGACATTCTTCACTAGAACACCACTATCGGGATGATGGAAAGAACCACCGACAGAGTTGAGCGTCACATTCTGGTCACTCTTGTTTTCGACCAAAAGGTAAATTTGGTTACGTTCGCCGTTGACTACGTCTGTGAAGATGCGTCAAAGATGTTAGACGAGAATCCGTTGGTGACCTACGACCAAAGGGATTTTGCTCAGGGAATGATGCCTCAATGACAATCTCGGGTTCGATTGATTCGACCGGTGCTATGAGCATGGTCAGACTATCACATTATAACACGTGTGCGGTGAGACAAGATGGAAACGCACATGCAGAGACGGCGAGAACGAGAAGGGCCACGAAAACAAGGGTGCGCGTAACGAAACGCATTTTAGAAAAGACAAAACCAAGTAGACTTGGTAGTACTTAGTAGCCACGTCCCCTATGGAAAATTCGACTCAGGGCAGGTTTATCGAGTTGTCACATGACGGGATTATGGGCAGCCTTGGTCAAACTAACTCGAGCGACGAGCATGGCTCCCTTCAACTTTCCACTTTCTCTCCCCGCGTCCCAGCCTCTCCTCACCGTCACTTACCGTACGCCTTTCTCTAGGTTACCTCCGGTGCTCGTAAATGACCGCTTTTTGCAGCTCAGGACGGCTTGTGGATGATCGAGCTGCACAATGGAGAGGATTCCAGACTTACTGCATGTTTGATCGACGATGCATTCCGACCCGCACTGGACATGGTCGAGAAACACTGGACAAACAACAGGCTTATCGCCCTTGCAGGCAGTCAGCATCCCGCACCAAAGTCCAACTCTGGAGAAGGTGCTCTTATCATCGTGGGAAAACGTGATCAAGACAAATTCTTCAGTAATGGTTTTCTGTACGACAGCGTAAAGAACAACCCTGGTTTCTTCACTGGTATGTACAGGCGCCCTCGCTGTCTTCTGATTATACAGCTCCTATCTTACCTTAGATACCGCGAATCCACTCTATGCACGTTTACTGACCTTCCCCAGTGTGTTTCTATGTCCCTGCGTCAGTACTGATGCTCACCCGTACCAGTCCCCACCATCGCAGCCATAAATGGCCATTGCTTTGCGGGTGGCTTTATGCTCGCCCTTTGTTGTGACTACAGGGTCATGACCGACGGAAGCAGAAGGCGGGCGTGGTTATGCATGAACGAGGTACCGTTTTCCTCCTATTCACTGCTGTTATCAATGTGACTCGATGGATCTCCGATCGTTCCGCTAACACAATCATTATTTCAGGTTCATTTCGGTGCACCTTGGCCCCTCTCGCTTGCCGCCATCCTCAATGCCAAGGTATCCGACCCTCCTCTTCGGCGACGCATTGCCCTTGAAGGGCACCGCTTCACACCAACTGAAGCACACGCAGCAGGCATCGTAGACCGTATTGCAAATTGCAGCGGAACAAGCGTCGAACTCGGGACTGAGATCGTATTAAAGGAGGCTACAAAGCTCGCAAAAGAGGTTTCGGCTTTACCCAAACAAGGTGTGTGGGGCGCGATCAAGACCCTCCTATACAAGGATTGTTTGGAGGCTGTCCAGTTGGACGCACGCGAGCATACGCTGCCACATCCCCAAATGCTGGCAAAGCTATAGTTTTATCAGCTGATCATTTGTACACATGAGGTGCGTGTAGCTGGTCGGAAGGTGCTTCGTCGCTGACAAGCACCGTGCAGCCAGTTTAACGTATCACTAATGCAGAGTTCCTCCATCACAACCGATCAGAATGTGAATTCACGCTCGAAAGTGTGTGACATGATACCAAATTATTGTGTTTCTACGCAACATCGTCCAGTCTTGGTCTGTAAATTCACATCGAGAGTTTTTCGGAGGCGGTAAGTGAATTCAGAGTCATTGTTCAATGCGCTTTTTTTTTTAAAAAGTCATGTTGACAAGGTAACCACGCGCCTACTCTAGTTTACGTAATCTCATATAGCATTGTCCATTAAGTAAATTCCTAATGGACAATGCCATATGTGGTTACGATGCATTAGGGTGCACTTCAGCCCAAGTATGCCAATATATAAGGCAATGCGATCCTTCTCGCAGTCGCTCCGTTCCTCCTGTTCAAGGGTGCATCGACCAGGCCAGCGCCATCTCTGTCCTTTACGATTGCGCTTGCTTTACAGTCGCCGGTCGACTCACGATTCCTCTTCCCCTGTTTCTCATCGAGTCTAGTGTCGCTAGTCAACTTACGAATCGCATCTCACATTGTCTTCTGCTCTCACCCTGATCAATCATGAAGCCATTGTTGTTCGCTTTGCACCTCCTAGTATGCCTCCTGAATTTCACGCCAACATATGCTATCCCGGCTCGCGCACGGCGTCAATTTCGAAACAATTCCGGGATGGTTATCATGCCCCTTCAGCGTCTTCACGTTCCACATGGTGTAGATATCCATCCCCAAATTGTAAGTTCTTCCTGTCCAGTTCGTCTCGCTCTTTGTCATCTCAACCTATTTTATAGCATCTACAACAACACATCAACCGTGGTTCCAAGCGTCTCGCACGTATGACAGGACGCGAGGAGCCATCAGAGCATGCTCTCCGCTCCGAGCTGCACAAAAGACTGTATCTGCTGAGGAGCGGGCCCGGATCGCGTTCTGGAGCAGCAGCAGCGGCTCGAGGTTCTAACTTTGGCAGAAGATATTACAGGACAGGCCTGGCCGCTGCTGCTGCGGTAGTAAGCAATGGTACTACTGTTTCCGGGACGGGAAATAGCACCACGGGTACCGGAAATGGGACTGTCGCTGGAGGTACAACGGCAGGTAATACCACTAACACCGGCGTTTCCCCGCTCGATATCCAAGCGGCAATGAATGGTGGTGTTACGGTCGCCAAACCACCTACTGCCAACGACTCTCTTGGATTGAATATCGAGTAAGTTGGACCTCCGTCCTTTAACTGAGGAAGGTTGAATGCTGATCTGTTGCTCATGCACGCTAGAGCCGATGATGTTGGATACCTTGCTACCATACAAATTGGGACACCTCCACGGAATTTCCAAATGCTTATGGATTCGGGTAGTGCTGATTTCTGTAAGTCACTCAAAACCGTCATCTTGGGACCTTAGCTAAAGCCGGCTCGCAGGGGTTGCTGGCGAGAATTGCCAATCCCAGCGAGGAAGCTGCGTAAGTTGATAAATATTCGCCTGTATATGATCAGTAGTGACATCATTCCAGGGTAACCATACCACCCTTGGTGCACAAAGCTCCAGCTCATTCGTGCAGAGCACCCAACAGTTCCAAGTCACGTACGGATCAGGGGCAGTCCAGGGTCTACTCTGCCAGGATGATGTCAATATTGCAGGTTTGGCATTAAAAAACCATACATTTGGCGTTGCAACTACAGAATCGATTCAGTTTACCTTGAGCACCACACCTTTCGATGGTCTCATGGGACTTGCTCAGTCGGTGAGTTCATCCCGCTGCCCCTGTATCTCCATAACTCACACCTCACCTGTACAGACATTGTCTCAGCAGAAAGTTCTCACTCCAGTCGAATCCTTGGCAACAAACAAACTCATCCAGTCTCCGATCACCTCCTTCAAGATCTCCCGCCTTGCTGATCAGCTCAATGACGGAGAAATCACCTTTGGTGGGCTTGACGCTACCAAGTTCGTCGCAAGCACCCTTGTTACTATTCCCAACGTCAACACACAGGGATTCTGGGAGGGTACGATGGACGCCATCATGGTCAATGGTGCTAGTTCCGGTCTTACTGGACGCACCGCCATCCTCGACACTGGTACCACCCTCATCCTTGCGCCTCCCTCGGACGCACAAAAAGTGATACAAAGCCTCGGTGGTGCGTGCGACGCGCAACAATGCACGATTCCTTGTACCACCCAAGCAAGCCTCGCTCTTTCTTTCGGGAGCGCATCTTTTGCAATCGACCCCAGAGATCTTGCAGTTCTGCCTCTCGACCTCAACAACCCCACTGGTAGTTGCACCGCTGGAGTTCAACCCCAACAGATCGGTGCTGCCACTGAATGGTTGGTGAGTGGTGCCTGTCCTTCCCTTCTCGGACGGCGGCCCTTAACGAAGCGTTCAGGTTGGAGACGTTTTCCTGAAGAACGCCTACTTCTCTACGAACGTCACGACGAACCAGATCTCGCTTGCGAAACTGACTACAACTTGATTGCCCCTTCTCCTCACACGTCTTTTTAGCGTAGTCGCTGGGTCGATCCACGCTTTGTTCATATGCTTTAGTGTATTTGGAATGATCGGATGTGAATGTCATACTGCCGTGTCCACTAGTCTGATGGTGCACACCGTAAACGGGCCTACAAGCACACAACTAAAGGTTACGTGGTAAAGAGATGATCTGTCAATGATAAAATACTACTTTTTCCGGAGCAGTTCCTTGGCCACCTCTTCGTTGTCCGCTGACTGGTCCGGTAACCAAAAAGCCTGGGAATAGTCGGCGCCATGCTTACTTGGAGAGGTGAAATTAAATACATACCAATTCCGCACCAGCAGTAACCATCATCGCCAACCGGGGATTAAAACGTACGCATCTGGAAGGACCTGGATGTCCGTCTAAACTTGCCAGGGGATGGAGACGCAGTGGTGGGACCTTGAGATCGACTTGGCCCGACCGTGTGGGTAGGTTCTGCACATCCCAAACTGCAATCCGCCCGTCGAGGCTCCCACTTATGACGTATCTGCTATCGGGTGTCCATGAGACCTCCTCTCCACTGTTGCCTCTGGCGGGGTCTATGCTTTGAGGAGCGTCCATGCGTCGACGTTCGAGTCCAATGCGCCCCTCTAATTTAGCGAGGAGATGGCCCTCAAAGGCATCAATGATGTAGTGTGCGTCGCCTGAGCAACCCACCAAAATATACTTGCCATTTGAGGAGAAAGCGAGCGATGTCATATAGATTGGTCGAGGAGGGTAGCTGATGAGGGCCAGAGTTGGGTCCTCGAGTGTGATGGTTAGGAAAGGCGCCTTGTCGTAATTCGCCTGGTCATACAATAGGATTCGCGAATAGTGATTGACTGCTACTGCAAAGACGATTCCAGACGCGTCGTATGCAATCACTGGGGCGGCGGGGAGGTTTAGTAACCCGCGACAGGTAGGGACGCGAAGGTCCCAGAGCCGGACTGTCTTGTCCATTGAGCCGGACATGAATCCGTCGTCTACAGGTGATACTTCAAGTGATATTACGCGTTGTTTATGTCCCTTGAAATACTGCAAATATTTGTTGTCGTGTAAGGAGTGGTACCGTATGGTGTCGTCTTCCTTGGTGGAGGCATGTACAACAGTCGTGTTCTTGTGGGTGAAACGAGGGAGATCGACCCCATACTTTTTCGAATACAGTGTTTTCAAGTGTCTGTTTGCCACTCAGGTCAACGGTGTGCTGCAAAAGAGCTCACAACGAGGATGACTTGCTTGCCCGTCTTACAGCTATATAACCGAAAGGTTTCATCTTCAGACGCTGTCAGGACTTGGTCACCTCTGTCATCAAAGGTGATTGCAGTGATGTGTCTTGGACCAGTATTCACTCTCGAACTGCTCCCTGGCGTTGGAGGTGGTGTGGGTTCTACAGCGCCTTTAAAGACTTTAGCGGGCTTGAACTTGGTCTGCAAGCGGTGGCCCTCAGAACGCGATGAGATCACAAATAACGATAGAACACACCATGAGCGCATTGGAAAGCGGTATTGTTGAAGGTGTCGGGTTGGCGCCATTCGTGGTAGCTGTTGGTAGTAGTGGTGCCATACGAGGTCGGGCAGAGTGAAGGTAGATCACTGTTTGGCTGAGTTTGAATAACACCTTATAGACTTACTCTTCAAACCATGGCAGAGGACGAGACTGCAAAATTATGGAAAGTCAACCGGACGGTACACGAACTCGTCAAGGACAGAGTCCGTCGGCTTCATAATCCCATATCATGCAGAAATCTCACAGAAAAGTTTCATTGAGCTAGGGATTCCAAGTCTCTGACGAAGAAATCAACATGGACCTCATTACCTTCAGAGCACACTACGCAAACAGTGGCGGGAACGTAGAGTGCGTGGTTGTTCCGGGCTATCAGACCACAAAGGAGCTGACGGGATTGACAGCCGAAATCAACTCAATTTCTTTACCAACTCACGAGATAACCCTGCCGACCAGATATTTATCTTCTTTTCTGATGAAAAAAGTGTTGGTGTCAAAACGATGCGAAAGTACGCGCCATCGCAAGTCATCCTATTCAGGCACTCACCCAACCGCAAGACTACTCGGTATCCTTGAAGAAAAGTCTATCCAGAGGGGGATCATTATCTTTCCGGGTAACATGACACCGTCGGCGCGGAAAGTGAATTTTGGGACCTTCACTTCAGGTAGCCGAATTCGACCTTACATCATGGTTTCTCTAGGTCATTGCGGCGATGTCTCAGCAATACCGGCTTGAAGAGTTTTCCGAAGCTGATCTACTTGTCAACATCACTCATCACACTCTGGTTCCTCGGCACGAAGTCCTTACACCAGAACAAAAGAAACAATTGCTCGAAAAATAGTATGTTCTATCTTTCATCAGCGACGTATATGCTGAGGTAGTCATGATTCAGCCGACTGAAGGAAACGCAACTTCCTCGCATTCAGTTAGCGGATCCTGTCGCCCGGTATTACGGTCTTCGACGCGGCCAAGTAGTCAAAATTACACGTCCCAGCGAGACGAGCGGGCGGTATGCGAGCTATCGTATATGTTTCTAAGGACACGCCCTGTCCTGTTGTTCTTCGTTCTCACACTTGTTTCAAAATTACCTCAGATTTCGTGTAATGTAGCAAGCGAACACCGAGCGACTCGATAATCCAGTCATTGCCGGTCCGTGGAGATTGTCCTCCTCTCGTGAACGTTGACGTTAGGAAAGGCTAGCTGCATGTGCCAATCAGACATTGCCTCGTAGCGATAGTACTTGTGGATGGTAGGTCTTTGCCCAAATGGCTCGTGCACCGAAGTACCCGTACCCCAAAAACACCAACTTCACTATCCCCGTGAGTGCACATCTACTGTGATCAACCTCATTCTCGATACAGTTACACAAGCTAGATGTCGTCAACTCTACAGTAGACTTTCGCTTCTCCACTTCGCTGGTAGCAGCTCGAAGCGGTGACGGATCAATGTATCCTGATGACATTGAACGTATCCAAGGCCCCCACCGATTGGCCTCTACGGATTGCAACGGGGAATCAACGTTGCTGCGCACTTATTAAATGTCACCTTGTGGGACTATATCACACCTTCTGTGCGCAATACTTCATTTACTGGCGTGACGGACTCGGCGGCATTCGTTAGCAATCCAAAGGTGGAAATTGCTGGCTGGTTCATCGCAGTCACACGATCAGCGGCAGGACGCCCCAGTTCGCTTTTTCGATCTAGATCCACTTCCTCAATGGCGAATCTTTCAAATGGTTTTCGGCTTCCTCTGTTTCGGTGGAGCTCTGGGGCGTGGACGTGCCAAGGATTGTCCTTTCATGACCGGCGGTTTCTACTCCACTCCACTCCACAACGACTGACACTCTCGGTGATGAATTCCTTGATACGAATCACCTCGGCGACAGATGGATTTCATTCACTTGTGAGATGGCTACCGGGGTGGCGGATTCCTTGTCCGTTTGGTTCGCCATCAGATATCATATATCAAACTTGACTTCCCCCACAACAACTCATGGAGCTGCATACTCATCATGCATACACTGCTGCTGCGAGTGATATTAAATGCAGCAGTGTCAAGGGTTGTCTCCTCGGGGTTTCGCTGGCATCCAGAATTCGACTTCATCGATATGACGAAACGAGGTTACAGGCCATTACTGGTGGCTGGGTGCACCAATCTCTGTTCAACTCCATTTGATGATGCATGATTCATGCTCCGAATCACGATCCCTGTACCTAGCGGCCGCCTCGCAATCGAATGCAGCAACATCGTGTTCTGCTGGTAGGCACGGGTTATATACAAGCATTCACTGGTTAATCAATCGAGCTGTGATGTCAGAACTCAAATTTGCAGCTTCCCGGACTAAAAAAATGACGCTGACTACAGAAGAACAAGGTCCGGAAGTGCAACAAGTTTGCACCTAACGCCCGCTCACTACCTAAGCGTAACGGAAACATCGCCAGACTGCTGTTGCAGAAAGAGATCACAGCGCTCATCGATGCTCAGGGGGCAGCTTGGTCTGTCGACAGGGTATGAGACGATCCAGCTACCGTGATAGTGTAGCGACGATGTATATGCACACGCATGTGCGATCACACTACCGTAGGCCAATCGTTATGTACGAAATTTATACATCAACTTATATCGCCCGCAACAGATACTAGATACATGTCGCGATCGCATGTCGCTTTTGTGCTTGCTGTCGCGCGGTGTTCCCACCGCGCTTCCAAGGTTCGAGCTACCCAGAGGGATGATTCATGCTGCCACAGCAACATCGGGAGCCATCTCGCTTGATAGCGACCCCTCGCGATGTCTCCTGAGCAAACGATCGAGCGCTTCCTTCTGCCCTACAGCGAGCTCTCCGCTCTGGATGCCAGAATGGTAGACACGAAGAAGAGAATCAACGTCGTCCATGGATTGTGTGCGGACGTCGGCGAGCTCCTTGATCTTAGCGGTAGCATCCTTGATCTATGTTGGGTGAGTCAGCCATCGACGTGTACACTAAGTTGAGCGGATCAGAGGTACCTCTTCATCATTGAGTTGGAGGCCGAGCTGTTCGACGCGGCTCTTGACAGCGTTCCAGCCAGTGAGTCGGTGACTGCGACAGCAGTCAGACGGCAGCGTCACCTCGTAACCTTTGCATTGCTTACCCAATGGAGACGTATCGAGTTAAACCAAAGTCTTCGGGCTTCAAGATCTCGTAGGTGCTCGGGTTGTTGAGGATTGCTTTGGCGTGAATACCAGCCTTGTGCGTAAAGGCACAATAACCACTGAGTAGTGTGCGTGGGTGAGGCGGATCTAAAGCAAGGAAGGAACGCGTACGTAATGGGGTTCATGAATGGTACGTTGACCTCTACAGCTTCGGCAACAAGGTTCTCGATTTCACGAAGCATAGGGAGGTTGTACTTGGACTTGATGTACTCGGGGTTGGCAGCGTAGAGACAAGCAATGAGGCCACCGAGAGGAGTGATGCCAACACGTTCTCCGATTCCGAGGATGGCTGCGGGAACTGAGTAAAAGGGTGAGGAGGAGCTGTAAGGACGTACATGTATCGATGTGTGTGGCCCCTGCTTCGAGGGCGGTGTATGCATTTGCAATAGCTTGGAGACATGAACAAAAGAGGAGTCGGAAAGTGGAAGAGAAGACGTACCCATGCCAGTATCGTTGTGGAGATGGATTTCAATGTCGCAGCCGACGACGCCTCTCAGAGTTCTGACGAGTTCATAGACTTGTCTCGGGTTGGCACAACCGACGGTGTCTGCGATGCCGACACGGTTGACGCCGATCTTGTCGACGGTTTGGTATATTGAGAGAAGGTCGACGAGATCTGAGCGGAAGGAGTCTTCTGAAGAGAATCGGACTTCGATGCCCTTGGACTTGACGAAGGTGATGACCTCGATTGCGGTCTTTGTGATATAAGCCATGTCCTTTCCGTGCGAGAACTCGCGGAGGAAGGAAGAGGTGCCAATGACAACATCGACACCGTCAACACCTGCGAGTGGGATCAGAGGGTTGTGTGAGTATGGCGAGGAAAGGACGTACCGGTCTCAACGGCGATGCGAGCATCGTCCATGTGGCAGCGGATGTGAGTGAGGATCTTGGCCTTGAGGCCGAGCTTGCAGATGGCCTCGCAATCGTTGCGAGACTGTTCGGAGGCGGCAGGTGAGGTGAGTTCGATGTACTCTACACCAAAGGCATCGAGTGCCCTGGCGATGGCGATCTTTGTCTTGGTATCGAAGAAAGCATTGGCGAACTGTTCGCCCTCTGAGGATGTACGAGCGGGATAAATCGGACTTTGTCAGCTTTTACAAGCAAAAAGCAACGGACCTCTGAGAGTACTCTCGATGATCTTGAAATTTGAGATGTTGTTCAAGAAATCAGAGACACGGGGAGCATAGGGGTTCCGACAGTGATGATCGCGCCCAGCAGTGACACCGTTGACACCATTGTGGTGCCCGTTGAGGGCGGGGGCTGTTGTGATATCTACGGATACCATCTCGTTCTTTTGAGCGGGGAGAGCGTCTGCGTTCTGGTGTGGACACATTTTGGATATTTGTACGAGGGAGAGAGACCGAGTCAGTAAAAAAAAAAAGGTCTGTAATTATATCCGGCCCGCTATACCACCCGTCGTTCACACCTCGTCTCCTCATGGACATCTCTGCACCGCAGATCACAATACGACATTCCACACTTTTTGCACCGGTAGGCTCCCTTGTAGCAACACACCGAACAGAGCATCCGCGGCGGGACGGGTGACGCCGGCGCAGTGGCAGTCAGATACGACGGCTGTGTCGGCGGGAGAGACGCGACGCCCTGGTATAATGTCAGCGTTGGTAGGGGTCGCGCAAGCACCACTCACGCTCTCGTCAATCAACGCAGCCAGTCCTTTCCGATACAGAATCGCCGTGCGCACGTTCATCGTCGACTTTTTCTTCTTGGCTGCGTTGACAGTGGGGAACGTCCGCTTGTCCGAAATCACCGTCTGTCTTGCTCGAAACTTTGATTTCTGGCTCGAAGACGCCTCGGGATCTGAGTCGGGTTCATTCAACAGTGATGAGGCGGCATAGTTTGTGCGCTAGACAGCATTCTGGTTAGACAGTGTTAGTAAGATTGCACCAGACAGACCTCGAGCTCCTCGAGGCGTCTCTTCGTGCGCTTTGCGATCACATCGGGTGTGAGGACCTGTTTCGTGTGTCTGTCCGCTACAGTGGGATGAGCTCGA
>JBBPQZ010000023.1:0-39085 GCA_038092795.1 Boletus rubissimus
CTCGTTGCTCGCTTCGACTTTCCAGCCTCCTTTAGTGCCGCACGCGGCCGTCGCCAACCCTGCCTTGTCGTCCATGATCCCATCAGCGTATACAACACCATCTACATCCACTTCAACAGCTGCTTCGACGAAGAATCCCCTCAAGAACTTCGTCCTGCCTGTATGGGCTCGTACTAGTACCCCGATGCTTCCACGGTTATCCGAGGAAGCACTGGCTCGGCAGCGTGCAGAGCGAGAAGCCAAGAAGGCACAAGTGTCGTTGAGACGGCGGGAAGCAGCGAAAGTGAAACGCAGACGACTCTGTGGTGCAGAACGACTTTCCAAAGAATCCTCTGACGAAGATGATGAAGCTGTCGCAAATGATACAAAACTACGGACACTGCCTCCATCATCGAGTGTTGCGCGGAACGTTCCCTCACTACCACCTCCATTACCTTCTCTGCCCGTGTTCGCTTCTGATGTGGTGGAACCCATCCCATCGTCCCCGCCCCAGTCGCGCTACCAACTCCCGCCCGCCGTCGTTCCGAGCACACCGCCAAGAAAACCCACCCCTCCAGGATCAGCGCTACATCGCACGCCAAGCAAGTCTGGCTCTTGCTCGCTATTCACGCCGTCCGGCCAAGACCCGGGGTCATTGTTCACCCCAAGCACTCCCAGTGTCACTCGATCTCTGACCCGAGTTACGTTCACGCCACGTTCCCCAACTGTGCTTCACCGCTCTGGCGCGAAGGAATCGCCCCGGAAGAGCGTGCCACAAACACCGCGGACACCGAAGCACATTAGCAGCAATCATCAGACGCCTAGGAGCTTGCGCGCCGGGAGAAACCCACGGTTCGTGTCCCCGAACTTGGCCATTCGTACGCCTCAGACACAGACGGGGATGGGAACGAGGGCGTTTTTGTTACCTCCGCCTTCACCCTGTGCTCTGCGAACGCCGCACCTACAAAAACAGGTGCATCCCAAGGTGCCAGAAGGTTCAACTCCAATTGTTCCCGGAAATCCTGTGATCATAAAGCAGGAGTCTCCATCGGGGAAGCAGAATATCAAACAGGACAAGAGTTGTAAGGAAGAAGATATACTCAGTTGCAAACCGGACGACGCGCACCTTGGGGAGGACATTCCAATTCCTCCAGCACAATGTAGTCCCAGTCGTCTAACTGTAAATGAGGGTCAGGGAACAAGTGAACTGCGTGACATCACTTCCAACGGCGACGCGTCCCAAGCAGAGGAGGAAGATGCCTTCAGTCCCCTGCCACCGTCTTCACCTCTTCCAATCAGTCCGTTCTCGAGCCCTGCAAAGCACCACGACAGCGGTTTCGATACTCCGACCACAAACAACCTCATGGTGCCAGATTCTGACATCCTTCTGCCTTCTGCGAGCGACTCCGATGGACCTCGAAGGGCAGCTGACACAACTTGGCTCTCTGATGGTGCATGTACAGCCCCGTGGCTCACTGATTCTGAGGCCAGCGCGTGGCTCACCGAGACGGAAGCATGGCTGACTGACACGGACGGAGGACCACTCCTGACCGACTCGGATGGTGCGTGGTTATCCGATTCAGACGCCGTCTTTGGGGACATGTCGTCGCTTCCACCGTCCTCTGCTTCGAACTGGCTCTCCGACGATGCGGACGTCGATACCGACGACGAATTTGGAGCGATGGAGGGTCAGGACAGTGGATTCGACGCTGCCGCGTTTGAAAGGGCGTTTGCAGCCCTCGTGGAGCGTGGGGGACAGAGCGTCGGCAAGGATGAGGTTGGCGGCGGTGGCACCGCGTACGGCACGAGGGTGGTCGAATCGGAATTTTGGAAATCAATGCAACCACTTTTGGGAGGGAATGCGTCGAACGACGAAGACAAGGTTGCACGAGACATCCAAGAGCTGCTCGACGGTTTTGTGGATACATGATACAGTATATGAATATCAATGTGGTATATCCAGTCATTGCCGAGGAAGTAAGTCACCTTTACACTTTAGCGTGGAGGAGTGGAAGACGGTGAAGCATGATGCTGAGACTGGGCATCAGGAGAAGAAGTACGCTACGTAAGTAGAGGGTTTCTTAGTTGTTGGACCCCCGGATTTAGTAAGTCATTTAAACTAATTCGGACGCCTGCCACGTGTCTTTCTTTATGTGGTTATCCTGTGATCATCATCAGTTGGATACCGGCGACTTTCCTTCGTCTTGTTCATCGTCTCGGTCTTACTTTTCCACCTAATCCTTCCAACCATTCAAACACTCTACTTACTACTGCTTCTCGTCCTCTCCCATCTGTTCGTCATGTTACTCAATGTAATTGTTGTTGATGGTCATTTTGACACCAGTGTTTCCCACTGCCCTGTGTCTCTGGATGCTGTAGTGCGCTGCAATGTGTCGACTCAAGATGGTTTTCCTCGTGCGGTACGTTCAGCTGAATACAAGGGTGATAGGTTGATCACCGACGTCTGTTTCGATGTCCTTCCGTCTTTGCAATGCAATGTTGTCGTCGGCTGTGAGTGGATTTCCCTGTGTAGGATCGTTACCGCTGATCTTCGTCGACCCTCTGTGGGATCGCATTTCGTGTCGGAGCCTGTCTTTGTACGTCAAAGTGTGCCCTCATATGCGACCACATTGCGTGTGTATCGATCCGAGAAGGGTTGTCCTTACTGCATGCCGACGCAGCTCAGTACGTCCGAGGATGCTTTGCGCGAGGGTTGCCGCCTTCATAGCATCTCACTGTATGTCCTGATTGGGATGTTGAACAATGTTCGAGCGCCTTGCTTGCTCTCCTGGGGGGGTGTATTTTTTAATTTTAATTTTAATTAAATCCAAGATGCGTAGCGGGTTTTGCCACGGATGCTGGCGCGTCGGGTTATGTTATTTAATGACCAATCTGATGTAAGATCAGAATGTCTATCAGTGGTTTTGGGATACTAAAGGGCTCAGGCTTGTCATTCCTTGGTACTACGTCGGTCTTTCCTAGCTGTGCTTATCATCGTCCGAACAATAGCCGTTCTTCAAAAGTGGCCTCGCTTGAGGCAGGCTGCAGTCAACACTGAGGCCTGAAGCCCGAGGAACGACATGTCATATAGCGATATCATAACAAGTGTCAAGTGGAGGTATAACATAGCAGAAAAGCATCAGCGAAAGTACTAGGATATTACTGACATACAAACAAGAGAAAAAGAGAAACAATCGTGGTCATATATCGCCAACTTACCGCTCCCCTAGCTTCATCAACCCCTTCATCGCATTCGCGATCGCAAAGCTGGACTTGGCCATGATCTGCCTCGACTCCTTCGTCACTTCCGGTAGCGCTTGCACGTCCTGCAGTTTCTTTGCGTGTTCAGAAAGTTGCTCCAGAATCTCGGCGCCTTGTTGCGCAGAAGGGGGAGGTAGGTTGCCACTGCAGACGGCGACGATGCTGGACACGATCGTGATGATCTGCGTCAGGTTCTCGTTCAGAGTCGGTGCCGGTATCGGAGTGCGTACGCCAGAGAGAACGCTCTGGATGGCGTATACGATGGATTCGGTCTGGGCTTCGAGATAGGGCTGTTCACGGTCAGGCGTGGCAGGAAGTCAGCATCAGCCCTGAACTGCAAATGCACAACGCACCTTGAGTTCAGACCATGCATCTTCGGATGGTGCAGAGTCGTCACTGACGACTCCACTGCCGGGTATGGGTGACTTGTCGAATATAGGAGGAGGCGAGTTCGTGCTGGAACTCGAGGGCTCAGAAGACGAAGCTCCTCTTCTGTCCAGGAATCTAGCAGCTGGCGATTCCCCTTCTTCGCGCCTTGAGCTCGCAGCAGACGACTTGCGCTCGTGTCCAGACCGGGGCTCTTCGATAGAACGAAGAGAAGGCGGGTGCTGTGAAGCCAGTGGAGGAACCGAGAATTCTTCCTGTTCGGCTCGTGTGGCCTTGCGAATGCAGATGATCCTAGAGATCTCTGTGATGGTCGCAGAGACGTGGCTCGCAGCAGCATCGAGGAGACTGACAGGTGACATCCCAGAGCTCATGGCGTGCGTTTTGGTTGCGACTACAAGATTCGAAAGGGTTGCTTCGAGACGTTCACGAAGAGAACGGAGATGATCAATGTCGACGTTGACGCGTGTAGGTCGCGATTCGTATGCTCGAACATCTTCAATGATCGCAGAGGTAGAGTTTACAACTGCTTTCATAGGCATGAGGACGCGCGTTGGGGCGTTCAATCGTCCTGCTGCCAGAAGGCTGTCGATTCCTGATACAAAGCCAGTGACATGTATGTCGACTAGTCCACCGTCCGAAGCCATAGGCATCTGATCCTCCATCTTGGGTGCTTGCGTAGACAACTGAGAAGTGGCTACGAACGAAAGGAAAGGTTCTCGGATTAGCACAGATAATATGCAGAAAGGAGGCTTACCTTTAACACTTCTCAGTTCGGTCTTTGCCAGCTCGTACTTGCGTTTGTATTCCTTTAGCTGGTTATCCAGATCGCGAATGACCACGAGGTCCGCATCTTTCGCTGTCATCAACTCGTCATTCCGACGGCCTAGATCCGCTAACTCAGTCACTAAACCCTCCATATCCGAACGAAGTTGTTCAATCATTTCACTATCACCCTATTTAAAGGTCAGACACGGAAGGCAACGCCGAATTGGAAGAACAAACCCGTGACAAACCGCCTTCACGTTCATCCTCGAGGTGCTCGAGGCGATCTCGGAGTATTTGGAGTTCTTCCTCGTCATCTTGGGCCCGCTTCATTTCCCTTTCTTTCTCTCTGGCTCGCAGATCGCGAAGTTCGTCAAGCTCTTTCTGCAGTGCTCTCATTGCAGAACCATGTTCTTCGGCACGCTACACAGATGGTCAACATAAAACGGACTCGATTACAATCCTAACTCACCTTGCGGAAGCCATCGATTTCTTCTTCCAGTAGTTTGATCCGCTGTTGGCCTTCGCGCAATTCCTTTTCTCGCTGTTCTGCATTTCCGAGGTCTCGCTCCAGTGCCACGATCCTGCCTTGCATCGTCGCGATCTTGAATTCATATTCCCGTCTCAACCGCTCGTGATCCTCTCCTCCCACGCTAGCTCGCCCGCCTATGCTCCTCACAACACCAGCTGACCGATCGGATGTCACAGATGCCCGTCCAAGTGAGACCTTATCAAAGTAATCGTCGCCACTCCTTGCCCCGCCTCCCTCCTCATCGTCCAGGACATCTCCAGACACTTGACCCCTCAGTCGCGCGCCTATCGCGCTCAAGCCACCCAGGGAAGGGCCCTCGTGTTCATGCTCATCATCTATCCCACCGTAGGTATCCCCATCTCCGTCTCGGCCCCGATCACTAACGGCCATAACCGAACTGTCCCGCACCTCTTCGCGCCCATACGGTACCTCGATGTCCTCCTCTGCAATCGTGCTCTTGTTCGGGATGATCATACCACTCGTTGCGGTCGCACTCTGAGCGTTTGTTGTGCCTGTAGAGTCGCTATGAATGCTGGTCGACGCGCTCGGTCGGCGACCAAAGTCTGAAATTGGGCCACGTGCGATATCTTGGGACGGCTTTTTTCGAGAACCAAACCCGTAAGGATTGGTGTCAGATCCGTAGGCGTCGTCGCTACGTCTAGGCGGCGCTTCATCGTCGCTCGGTCGGTGTCTCCCGAATCCGTCTTCCGAAGGGCGCCGGCCCAACGGGTTGGTTCCATATCCATTGTCCATCCCTCTCTCTTCAGAAATACGTGCTATCCGAGAAGCTGGTGGGAGGGTAGGAGCGTCCGACCGAGGCGAAGCATGGAATTCTGGTGAAGGCATATCGTCATAAGCCGACCTCGGAGAACCGACGGGGGCTGTCGCGAGTTCGTTCTGTCAGATAAGGATGTGGCAAATCAGTAAGGCGATGTGAGCCGTAAATCACACTGACCTCCTCTTTGAACTCAGGGTAACGTCTCGATAGTTCGAAATAGACATCGGATGATAGATCTTCGAATCGAGCCGTTGGAAGTGTGGCAAGTTTCTGTCGGGCCTGGTTCCTTTTCGGATGAAACTCGTCACGCGAAGGTAGACAGGGTACTGGGTTCGAGAATGGATGGGCGTTGTAAGATCATAGTATCCACCAATTACACGCACTTTCGTTCTCTGGTGTGCTCATCTTCCGCCGAATGAGTTCGTCATATACATCAGTGGACAGCTCTTGGAATTGCTGCTTCGTGAGTCGGGTAAGCTTCTGGCGTGCAGTCGAGCGGGAATTTGCCGGTGCTGTAAGATCGATGTAAGTCTCCAGGGGCCAACGAACGTCAGTGAATCATACGGACATTTAGCGAGGTATGCTACGAGATATTGCTGTAGCTCGTTGTGATGAGTCCTCGCAATGACCTTGGGATCGAACGAGGGCATCGCTGGCACAGATCCGACCTGATCTTTCAAAGGGCGGTACGACTCAGTGCGGTAGTTGGAAATTCCGGAGAAGGTAGTCGGCGTCGGCGACGACGCCCTCGACGACTGGTTTCGTTTCATGGTTGGGTGTCGTCGAGGACGATGAGCTTGCCACTGTGTGTTGGGTCGTTCCGGAGTCGTTCACAAACCACGAGGCGACCCGCGCGTGCAAGCTTGACTTATGTAAGCTTGACTTTGCTGGCTCTCCTCCGTCACGTCTCTCTGCACACTCTGAGACCTTGCGTGGCCATCAAACCCAAATTCAATACGCCCTTCTCTTCTATTCTTCTGTCTCACACCTCTCTTCAGAAGCCCTCATTCTGCCCTCGAGAATCTCGAACTTTGGATCATGTTAGAAAAGGTGCATGAGAATCCGCATAGCGCGATGATATGTTTCCAATGTGGATTCGATATCCTTGAGAAGACTCCTGCGGAATTTGGACGGGCAGAGTGGAGCACCCAATCACCATGCGATTGCGGCTCGCAAATGTATCAGCGAAGATCCCTTCGACTTACTTACACTGACTGCTTTCCCTGCCAAAATTTACAGACTGTCGGACGTTGGAGGATGTTTGATCATATCCGCGAGCACTAGCAGCCGGTGCTGACTAGTGCTCCCTCCATTGATGAGTCCCTGAAGATCGGCGCTCTGCCCATACTGACTTCAAGAATCACCGTCCTTACGTAGCCAAATCAAATCTACATATCCATCTCTTGTACTTCCCAGCGCTTCCTGCCGGCTATGAATAAAATAGTCGGTGGGGCTCAGAAACCCCGCTCTTTCATACTCCCTTTTAAGTAATGGTTGAGATTAGCACAACCGAGTCCATCCGTCAACAGAGTGTTGGAATCATAGGCGCCGGGGCGGCCGGATTGATCACAGGTTACACCCTTCTGCACGACGGATTTCGAAACGTACAGCTTCTCACGCGCGACAAGTCTGCTGGAGGCGTGCGGGCCAAGGGACGTGTTTATCCCGGCGTTTCCATCAAGTGAGTTCCAGTGAGCAGTCTTTTTTCCGCGGTGTCCAACGTATCTGCGGTTTGTAGCGTGCATGGGGAATTTAGGTTCTCCCCTTTACCAATGCCACCTCCATCGCTCAAGGAGGAGACAGGGAATTGTCTTTGTGGCGAGGACATGAGAGCTTATACGGAAAAATTCGCCGATACGTTTCTTGCGGGAAAAATTCGATTTGAGGCGGAGGTTCTGGACATTCGGCACGGAAGGGACGGTTTTGGTTGGGAGGTCGAAGTCCTCGATCTCAGGACAGGCGACAAGGAAGTCTTGAGTTACGCTCGCATCATTTTGTGTACTGGGGTCCGTGCTTTCGCGCTTCGCTTTTGGTACTTTATCAACTTCCTTAATCATAGGGATGCAGTCAAGCTCTCGTTCCTGCTACTTTGACAGCGAAGTTTGCGGAGCAGGCTGGCTTCCGCGGGCTAGTCGCACACTCATCCGAGTTCGCATCACACGTCGATCAAATTCTGAGCGAGACTCAAGTGAATCCACACTACTCAGTTGTCGTGGCCGGAGGAAGGAAACCCGCGCAGGAGTAAGTAGAGCCGTCAGTCTAGTACTGTTGTAGATCTAACGGGCAGTTCCTCAGCATTTCCTCTCATTTAGCTCGTCACGGAATAAGGGTGACGGTCGTTTTCGAAAATGCGGACGCTGTATTAGCATACCCAGTCCAACTCCCTGACTGGGTCAGGAAGAGCAGGTACGTTCCGGTTGTTCTTCGGTTACATTTTACTCACAACACGATTCAAGGTGTCTTGGAGTGTGCTCGCCACACATCGAGCTACGAACCCGTCCGGAGTAAGTCATACTGTGCTGTAGTAAACGTCGATCCTGAGTGACCATCGATCAGACGCCTCTTACACACTACCATGCTCGGCAGCATGATTGTACATGGTTTCTGGAACTTTTTAACATGGAGCTCGGTATGTGGTTTGTCATTACGTTTCGTCGGTATAATAACGACATGCAGCTCAATGTACTCAAGATTCCGAAGAATTCGCCTCTGCGGAACGCACACTCATTGTTCTGGGGGATTCGTACAAACGAGGAGGGAACTAGGGGAGGGACGGCTTCCATGCCCTCGTTAACCTCTCTTCAGGCATCTGGGTAGTGGTCCTGACTGGTCCTGACTGGTCCTGACCATCGGCTAACGCTAGCCATTTTACTGAAGCTGACATGATGTTCATGGCATGTACGGGCAGGGTTTGTGACACTCATTGACACCTGCCTCATCACGTGTTTGTCCCCAACGTCACGTCATGACTGTAGATACCCCACGTCCGTCCTGGCACTCATGGAGCTTTCGCGCACACTGATCAACCCGTTCCTGTAAACGTGGCCTCGGACCAAAATTTGATTGTCACTGGCAGGAGCCCGCAGATCGACCCCACAGGATGGAACAGTTAAATTGAAGGAAACAGCGAACTAGTCCTTTGGGGAGTGGTGGACTTTCTTGATCATGTTATGCACCCGATCTAAATCGGGCCCTAGTCTTGTAGGATTCGCGACTATGATCGTGCCGTATGGAGACGATCACCGGCGACAAGCAAACTTGTTCGCAGTGGATCACGTGTGGGCTCCTGTGCCTGCGACATGAGACACTATCTCATGGAGACTTCTCTGTGTTCTGGTTGAAACAGACAACTTGTTTCACGTTGCCAATACAGCCTTCCTACTACTTGTCCATCTCAAATGGGGCTGCGATGTTACGGATTAGCCGCATTCACGCCGTCCCAGACGTATACCTAAGCAAGGCACGCACGCATGCCTGAACCTGGTATATTTTTGTCCTGAAACTCAGGTAGTAGGCGTTGGCCCTAGACCCAGGCAACAGGAATATTTACGTTCGCGCCTCGGATCACGTAACCTCGAGATCGATACGTGTCTCAGATCTACGTGGAGAGGTCTTATAAATAATTTCAGTCAGCGCCATGTGGTAGTACATGCGCGTTCCCCAAGTTCTCCTCGAACATGGCTGAAAGTAACGGGTCAAGGTGAGTTAGGGTTACGATTCCACTGTCATTTCTTATTCCTTTCATTTTAGATTCGGCCCCATGCTCGTTGGCGTATTTATAAACTGTATACTGTACGGTGTAAGCACATAGGACTCTGCATTTGTCCTTAGATATAACGCTGAAATGAGACGCAGGTAACGGTTGTACAGGTGCGAAGTCCGTTCAAACCGGAAGATATATATGCTGAATACTTCTCATTACTGACAGGTTTACATATATTTCCAGACGTACAAGAGGTAAGAAAGAGTCGATAGATGCTTTCTCATGAGACTGAGAACTTGGGAAAACGATAGAGATAAATGGTGGATGAAGACGTTCGTGAGTTATTTCACCCGCAATCACTCGACATGAACCTCAGTCTCTATTGGAAAGATAATCTATTTACTATTCTGCGAGACGATAAACACGGCATGTGACGTCGGCATTGTCTTCGAGCCTCTCGCCATTCGCTATGGTATTGATTTTCTACGCATAGATGGAGGTGATTCTAATAGTGGGCCGCAGGCACTCCGCAGGTGTTTACAGTTGCACCATTAAGTAAGAATCACCCTCGCCGTTGAACCTCGTTTGAGCTCACTTTAAATTCCAGTGTTATCGACCAGTAAGCGATCTTAAATGCCATAAAGAAGAGTTCATTGACTGAACGTTCGAAGATCCCCTGTTGACAGTAAGTCTAAAGGAATGAAACACATCGGTTTTAAATCGATACACTCATCCATAGGTGATGATCTCACTGCCAGTGCAGCTCTTCATCGCATGGCGTGTGAAGGTCATGAGCAAGTCGAGCATCTTACCTGCCATCATCACCTTTCTCGCCATCACCTCATTTAGTAAGTTAGATTCTATGTTTCATAGATAGTTATTATCTCAGCTTCACTGCAGTTGGTGGAATCGCAACCACGGTTGCGGTCCTTCTCATCAAGTTGGAATATTCTCGATTCCCCGAAAATGATGGTGCTGTAATCACCTGGCTAGCGTCTTCGGCCGCCGCAGATGTCATTATTACGGTATCACTTGTGTGTAGCTTGGTGAGTAATATAGGCAGCGTAATTGGTATGTTCCTCAATTTTGGTTAGTTGCACAAACGTACAGGCTTTGCTGCGACAGACGATATCATTAAAAGAATTATCCGGCGTGAGTTTGTTCTTCAATTGTCGTGTGAGGGAGGCTCAAATGACTCCGAGCAAAACAGTATCTTTACAGACTGGTTTTCTTACAGCCACATCTGCTACGCTGGACGTGACATTATTCCTGGCACTCAAGGTAAGCAAAGTGTTCCTCACAAGGTGCATAGCTAGATCTTTCGGTGTCTAGGGTCAAACATGGTGAACACTTGGCTTCATGACCGGTGACTGAGCGTGCGTTTCCTGATAAAAAAAAATTATTCCTTCAGGAACTACATCTGGGACTTTGCTTTGTCCAAGTTATATTCAAACACAATTCTGTCTACGCTGAATGCTCGTGGAGGGTGGAAGGTCACATCAACAATCCGGGACAACGTTCTATTTGGAAATGGGACCAATGGAGAAAGCATGCTAAGGAGTCGCCCACAGGTATTATTTGGGAAACAACAGCTTTTTTCCGAGACGATTGTTTTTGACGTGCATTTGGCACAGATCGAGATCGCAGTGACCACTAATATCGAGTCGCAAGGAATTTCAAGCACGATACCAATGAAGGTTCTTGAGTCAGGAGATGGTTATGGTCACGAGGAATCCTCCTCAGCGATCAACGTTATTCCAGCATTTGGGGAGGCAGTCTAGAGCATGCGCAAACCTCCAGGATCTTTGGCGTCACGCGCACTGGTCATAAATCGATTAGGCTACAGCCAGTTCACCTTGCTTGCAAATTTGTGCCACACCTAAAAATTGCAGAGAATTGCAGCAAGCACCTAACCGATCCCAAAAAGTGTCCTGCACCACGAGCTAGGATGAAAACTATGCTAACCCTTTTAGTTACTAGTATAGTCTGTACACTTTGCCTTGTAAAGGAGTGCCGAGCGGAGGTTGAATTCAGACATCATACGGGCCGGACGCCAAACTCGGACGTTTTTACCTTGAATGTGCATTCGGTCAGGTTCTGAGATACATAAGACCATACGCTTCGCATGCACTCCCTTCCCACCCACAACTTCCAGATTTTGGAAGGAAAAAAAAAGAGCTAACCAAGACACTCAGACACTCAGACAATTGAATAGACACAGGCCTGCCCCCGACAAAGTCGAGCTTTCAAAATTTCATTACCGGGGATCCCGTGCATGGATATTGAACAGTCAGTTCGGCATTTCTTTTAACCGATTGGACGGGAGTACGTTTTCTGCACAGTCGCTGATCTCGAGCTATAAGGTTTCGCCGTGCAGGGTATCAGGCGATAGATCACATATGTGACTACTATTATTCCCTCCGCAACAAACCTGTCGCATCACAGGTAGAGCCTGGATATCTTAGACGAGCTCTCCCTTGTACGCCTCCATCGATAGTTACGTCCATCCTCACAACAATTCCCACAGCGACGGCACCCCAGACAGGTGAGGCCTTTGAGAAGATCACGCAAGATTACCACAAGCTCATCGTCCCAGGTACGCATCCACACCACTGATTTGTTTCTCGCTATCCAAGCTCGAGCGCTGAGACACTCCCGCGGGAAGTAAAGGTTTGATGCACTGGCAACATCCACGCTTCTTTGCCTACTTTCCCACTGCCAGCACCTTTGAAGCCATCCTTGGGGACCTCTATGCAAATGGTATCGGCCCAAACCCCGGATTCAACGTGAGTCCAGTCCCTCATCCTCTCGTCATCCGCGCTAGTTCGTGCTCACACCGCAACTTACCCCTTCATTTGATATTGGTGTCACCCTTGGCAATTACTGGAAGTGGTCCGTCAGCCCAGCATGTACGGAGCTCGAGGCGGTGGTGATGGATTGGGCGGCCAAGATGCTCGGTCTCAACGTTGCGTTTTACAATGCTTCCGGGGTTGGAGGGGGTGTCATCCAGGTCGACATCGATCCTTTTTTCCCCTCGTCCTTTGCAATCTCACATGATGTCGCGTGTGTATATATATAGACGACTGCATCCGATTCGGCGCTCGTTGCCACTGTCGCTGCGCGATCGCGGTATGTTCGCGAGCACCCCAATGTACCCGCCGAGAAACTGGTGCTGTATACGACGACGCAAACGCACTCGCTGGGGGAAAAAGCAGGGCTGATATTAGGTTTGAACGTACGCACGCTCGAGGTCGCGGCTGAGGACGATTATGCCCTTCGTGGTGCGACGCTCAAGCGTGCGCTGGAAGAAGATGCCTGTGCTGGCGTGTATCCGTTCATCCTCAGTATGCGCTCCCCCACGTGGACTCTAACTTGGGAGATAGTTCATTCCTGACTAGGGTATTGTTGTAGTTGCCACGGTTGGTACCACTTCCTCAGGCGCTATTGATCGTCTTGGAGAGCTCGGCAACATCGGTAAGTCGTCGCCCGTTCAGAAGCAAGGGCTTACCCTGAGAAGTTCGGGCGATGGGCTAGTCACTGCCATTCCCTCTTTGTGGCTCCATGTAGATGCCGCATGGGCTGGCGTGTCCATGGCGTGTCCGGAATACAGAGATCTCTGCTTGCTCGATGATATCAACAAGTATGCAGACTCGTTCTGCACAAACTTTCACAAGGCACGCTTTTTCTCCCTGTTTTGTTCTTCTCGCGAACGAATTCTAACCCCCCGTAACGTCACTCGTTCATAGTGGGGACTCGTCACCTTTGACTGTTCCACACTATGGGTACGGGAACGCAAAAACCTGACGAATGCATTGGACGTGACTCCTGAGTTTCTGAGATCGAAACACGGTGATGCAGGTATGTTTGTATGTTTGCATTTCCGGAATCGCTCCCCACGCGATGGTCTCGATATCTTGCATCTCGATGTCTATCCCTGGTGGTGACTAGGTACCGTGATCGACTATCGCAACTGGCACTTGGGCCTCGGAAGGCGGTTCCGCGCCCTTAAGCTGTGGTTCGTCCTGAGGTCTTACGGCGTACAAGGTTTCCAACGGTATATCCGCCAGGTGAGTCCCTCGTTTCGTCATCTGTCTATCCTCTTTGGCTCACCTGTGCATGTTCCGAATTCTCTGCCGTCTCTCATACATATCATGTGTGCCCACGCAGACAATCCAGCGTAGCGACACCTTTGTCTCGCTTATCAAGCAATCAGCCCACTTTCGGCTCGTCACACTGCCCTGTCTCTCCCTGAGCGTGTTCCGACTTGAACCCACTACGCCGATGTCTACCTCGGCGTCAGTGGCACGGTCCTTTGACACCGCAGAACTCAACGCGCTCAATCGGGCGTTCTACACACGCTTGTGCGCGCGGCACGACGTAGCGTTTACCCAGACAGATCTGAATGGGATGGTTTGTATTCGCTGCGCTGTTGGGGCGGAGCGCACCGAGGAGGGAGATATCCTCCAAGCGTTTGAGGTTTTGTGTGAAGAGGCAAATAAGACCCTCAAGGGTTGGGATAGGGGGGAGGGATGTAGGGAACTGGAAGGTCTAAATGTTACCATCCAATGACAGATGGAAGAGTATCTTGAAAGAAACAGGTCTGTGGATACAAATGAGAATTCAAGGTCGTAACAGTAGGAGGACGACGGCGATGAACCTCGTCTTGGCAATGTACATAACTCGTAAATGAGTGCCATTCCCAATCCAACACAAGAGTTCGACGTCAGACAAAACAAGTTGCAAAGCAGGCTACAACCGCCAAACCTATCTGAGGTCATCGCTTCATCCTTGAATGGGGATAAACCAGTAATTCTGTACAGAGTAATTCTATCTAGTGGCGAGAAACCTTGACAAGAAGTCAGTACATACAAATGTGTTCCTTTCTTCTCCGGTACCATGATCAATACCCAGAGCAAGTATTCACGCACATAGATAACCAAGACAAAATCTCTGGACACCGAGAGCGTAGTTTCATGCTCGGGATTGCTTTGCGATTTCAGTCGATGACAGTGGCGCGAATGCCTCCCTCGCCTGTCCCATCCGCCCCTCGTCTGGCCCGTCGTTCTTCCTGCAGCGTCGCGATTTCATCCACAAAGATGACCTTGAACGGCCACGTCAACCAGTTTCCACCAGACCACATGCTCGGAACCCCCATATCGTCCAATAGCTCGTCAATTGCTTGTGGTCACCTTGGTATGCAAGTTCAATCAAAGTGAAAAGTCATCGAGAAAGTCATCGATACGCACGACCAGAATGCGATTCCACTGCTGTAGCTCTCGTTCACCCACGACAGCATGTCTGGGAGTCGCTTCCTCATCCAGGCGGCATTCCGCTCTGTCTCTGCCAGCGCCTGTTCGACCGTGGATGGTAAGCGCATCTTATCCCCAAGAAAATACGATGATATCCAGTGCGCCGTCACCTCGAATCCATATCCATTGTTTGTAGTGAATGTCCAGTGTCCGTTATAGGATGTGAAACGTCACGTCAACGGTATTGATGAGAGACACTTGTTAACAAAGATGCTGTTCACAAAGGCACCATTGATGGCAAAGTCTCGTTTAGTGATGTTCTTTGCTGGGACGAGGCCACGATAGATCGACGATGACCACTGGTCCCTCTGTGGATGAGCCGCTGGTGGTGAGGCAAACATCTTATAATGTCTCCGTTCGTCAACGTCCGTCGAAGGAGGGTACCATCCTATACCGAGCTCTTCGATCGTTTTCTCTAAGCTAATCGTGAGCGCTGGCAGTATGAATATATCAATAACTCACCAGTGAATATGCCGTCCAGGAGGAAGAAGATCCAGTAGCGAGGATCACAGCATCCGCTCAAAGCGTCTGCTCATTCCGCAGCATAATGGACTTCCCAACCTTCTGCCCCGGTTGCGGCGACGCGTTCTAGATGAGTCCACATGTGAAATTATCAAGGCTACAGTCATCCACTGGCACTTTAAACACTAAATTAGTAGTTCACAACAACACACTTCTATGAAAATCAGGTGATTGGATCAACTAGAGCACATAAAACCATGTAGAGTCTAGACTGTGCAGAAATAAAAATAATGACGAAAGGGATGAGATTTGTAGTCGACATTTTGCTCTCATTATCTGCTGTCCCACCACTTAAAACAGCCCCAAAAAAGGTATATCGTGTCCTGATCAAAATTGATTATCTTCCGATTACTCCTCTTCATCACTGCCGTCATCTTCTATGCCGTCATCGTTTCCATCCTCATCTCCATTATTTCCACCATCTTTGTTCCGGTGAGGGTGATCTAGTGAGTATAAATTTCTTCTGCTTGCCTTGGAGCTTGTATGAATTGTACCTGGCACTCACTATTCCATTTTAGGTATATCTCGGGTAATATACACAGATACTGTTACGAACTACCTCCGAAGAGTCTGATCGCTTCCACAAGGCTCAGGTATCTGCTCGCAGAGTACACAGCTTCTGGCTCAAGGATGAGGGTATGGGGGTCCTTTCCGAACAACACAGGCTACAATGACCAAGAGGCCAAGGCAATGCCTATAGTGGTGAACAAAGTGGATTAGACTGGGGTTACCAGTCGCAGAGTACTACTTTATATATTGTACAGGCGCGCGCACAGACCATGCTGTGCGTGAGATGAACTACCATAAATAGATTGATTGGTCTCACGACCATGGGAACATGATAACGGAAATTAAAAGAGGCTGTGTGAGAAGAGCGGAAATTAATAAGGCGTGGTTACCTCATGGTATGACATCATTGGTTCTAGACCTGGTCATGTGAGGGTTACCACAGTCACGTGCACAGATCACGTGACTGGAAAAAGAAAAGGTACAAGTCCGAAAAGTTTTTGAAAATGTTCATATTATAACAGTTGTAGTCCGCCCTCGATTTATCTCCAAGGAGGAGAGATTTCCCTTAAGTCTGGAATCCGACTAGTGTGCTATCGTGAAGAGCGAAGACGCAGAAGGATGGGTGCGTTGCTCAGGAAATGACTCCGTGCGAGCTGAGTGTGAAGGAGAGTGGGACGAAGGAGACAGCGATGCAGCAAAGTGCACATCAACAGGCGAAGTTGATAGTGGTAATGACGAAAAGAGGATGTCGGGGGTCAAAGAGATCAGCGACGAGATAGTTTTGGAATTATGAAAAGACCATGAATTGACTAGAGTCACTAAGAGTGATATTTAAGCCAAAGAAATGGAATTCCGAAACTAGAGAATACAAGTGGGGGATCGACTACTTATATACTATAGCTACGTGCGCACAGACCATGTTTAGGGCCGGTGCGGAAGATTCTAGAATGATTATGTAATCGTGACGTCATGGGAAATAAGGTAAGGAATTAAGCGGATGAATGGTGGGGGCAAGATTAATGGATCTGGTGATGAGATAAGATAGGATAAGATAAGATCCCTGCATCCAAGTGGATGCATTGAATCCTGGTGTAAGTCCACATGACTAGCGAAGGGAAAACTGTTGAAGGAAGACAGGGGTGTTGTACGAGTATCTTCTAGAAGGATGTCGTTACTAAAGCCTTGTTTCATTTCAACAAGGCAATCCATTTTCTTAGGAAAAGGTAAGCCTAATGTTATGAACCTATTGTGAATGACAAGATCACAAGGCTTGGTGCTACCTTGCAGGCTACATGTGTCCTGGCTTAACAGTAAAGAAGAGGGGAGGGTCTTCTCTGATCAATTCAGTTTATAGTGGCCAAGAAACCAGAGCAATAACTATTGAGGTAATCAAAATGGATTAGACTGGGGTTGCCAGTCGCAAAGTGTCTACTTTATATACTGTACATGTGCATGTACAGACCATGCTATACATGAGAGGAGTTACCATAAATAGACTGATGAAGTACATGGTCATGAAAGAAAAGTAATGGAGATTAAACAGGACTATGTAAGAAGAGTGGAAATGAAAGGGGCATGATTACCATGAGGTATGATGTTATTAGCTCTAGGCCTAGTCATATGGTGGTTACCACAGTCATGTGCACAGATCATGTGACTGATGAAAGAAAAAATGTAAGTCTGAAAAATGTTTGAAGATATTCATATTATAACACCTAACGGCTTCTCTAGATGCACATATTCCTTTTTCCGCAAACCTATACTTGAAAGGAACTCTGTGGAGGCAATCTGTGATAACCTCTATTGCTTGCTTTGTTTTCTTCAGCTTGATAGCATAATTTGGATTATCTGAGCTACCGCAGAACCTGCATGGTAGGAGCTTGCCAACTGGTGTTGCTAATTCTTCAGAAATCCTGTGGATTGAGTGGAGGATATGTCCTTCCATGTGGGATTGCAGATCGCTTGTCGGCTTATGGCATAGTGGACAGAGCACCTCACTGCTGGTTACATTTGCTTTTGAAAGTGCTCACATAGCTTTGAAGCAGAGAAGGGCTGGTATTCCTAGAGTATATCATCAGAATATGCTGAAGAGAGCTAGCAGGTCATATACCATTGTCTTTTAAATAAGGAAAACCATCATACCACCCACTCAATAAGGTGATGTTGAATATTGGCACCTTCAGATCACTTAACCACTTCCAAATAGTTGTGATCACAGCCTCCATTATATTCTCTTTTAATGTCTATGTGATGTCCTGTGAGTTGATCTCCATACAGTGCTTGATAGGTAGATGCTCTAAAGCCATAACAACACTTGGATTGACAGGCTCGATGAGTGGGCCATGCACACTCAGCTCAATGACCTTCCGAGTTGAAATATAGGTGTTAGGTATGGGAGACAAGGACTTGAGGTAGCCACTAGTCCAAATCCATGAATTCTCTGCTGTATCTGAGTTCACTGATGCACGAAGCAGCAAGATGTCACCAGTAACTTTCACCTTTGCAGGAGGAGAAAGGAGTCTTCATATTAATGGCTGTCCATGACACACCATTTTTGAAGATTGAGATTGAGTGAAACAATGCAAGTATGGCCATTTGGTCATTGAAATGAATGAGACTGAGGAAAGGACTTCTAACAACAAAGGTAAGCTCTCTATCATCCAGTGGTAACCTCTTGGCACTGAATGGCTTGTCAACAGACATGAATTCTCTAACATGTTGCAAACAGTCAAGGAATTTTGCCTTGAATAAGCTGTTAAAGAAAATCTGGCAGAATGAAGATTTATGGATATATTTTTCCTCAACAAGGAGGAAGTTATTGGCACGAATGCTGGAACCTGAAAAAACCACAAAACACTAGAGTTACTAAATGTGATATTCAAGTGAAAGAAATGGAATTCCAAAACTAAAGAGCATACATAAAGGGACAACTACTTATATACTGTAGCTACGTGCACACAGACCAAGTTTAGGGCAGGCATGGAATGTCCTAGAATGATTATGTAAGCTGATGTTATAGAATGTTCTGGAAGGTTTGAGGAAAAATGTCATGGAAAATAAGGTAAGGAACTAAGTGGATGAAGAATCATAATGAGATTAGATGTGGAGATAAGATAAGATAAGATAAGATAAGATAATACATCCAAGTGGATGCATTGAATTCTGGCATAAGCATGAAGGAAAACTGTTGAAGAAAGACAAGGGTGTCATATGAGTATCTTCTAGAAGGAAGAGTCGACCAATACTTTGTTTTGTTTCATTATCCCCTTCTGACAATCAAAGTCCTAGTCAATCAGAATACTGTTGATGTTCAATTCCAACTTTGGAGTAGGAATTTTGAATAGTGAGTCAGAAAGGTGATTGTTATGACTTTATCGTGAATGACAAGACAATTCCACAAGGCTCGGACTAATGCTTTGCAGGATACACAATTCCTGGCTCAAGGATGAGGGTATGGGGATCTTCTCCGCTCAACACAGTCTATAATGACCAGATAGTCAAGGCAATGACTAGTGTGGTGAACAAAATGGATTAGACTGGGAATACCAGTCATAGAGTACTACTTTATATATTGTACAGGCATGCACACAGACCATGCTATGCGTGGGATGGATTACCATAAATAGACTAAGTGATTCCACGGTTGTGAGAGAAAGATAACGGAAATGAAATGGGCTGTGTAAAAAGAGTGGAAATTAAAAAGGCAAGGTCACCTTATGGTATGATGTCATTAGTTCTAGACCTAGTCATGTGAGGGTTACCATGGTCACGTGCACAGATCACATGACTGAGAAAAGAAAGAATACAAGTCCGAAAAGTTTGAAAATGTTCATATTATAACACTACCCCCTTTTTATAACTTGAATTCCAGGTAAGTTGTGGTTGATTCGGTGACTGTAAAGTTCTCAAAAGGAGAGAAAAGAGAAGCAAAAGAGGATGCTGTGAGTCCATGGAGTTTATGAGGAGTGGAGGGATTAAATTTATGGAAATTGGCAACTGCCAGAGGAGCAGTGTTGATGATGTCTGATAATTCCCATGTATGATCGGTTTCATTATATCCCTTCCAATGTACCAGATATTCCAACTTCCTATTTTTTAGACACAATGAGGCTATGTAATCCACCTCAAATTGTTCTTCCCATTCCTGGTCTACTTCAATCGCATCGGATCGGACTTTGGGCTGTCCTGATAGAGTTTCCCGATAAGGTTTTACGCAAGAGATGTTA
Source organism: Boletus rubissimus (assembly GCA_038092795.1). Taxonomy (NCBI): domain Eukaryota; kingdom Fungi; phylum Basidiomycota; class Agaricomycetes; order Boletales; family Boletaceae; genus Lanmaoa; species Lanmaoa rubissima. The sequence continues at coordinate 19,970 of JBBPQZ010000023.1, forward strand.
ACTGTGGGATGAATGTGAACTGCATTGGGGAGTTTAAGTGTAACGGCATTGGGAAGGACCGTGGTGATAGCATAGGATCCAATCCATTTTTGGGTTAATTTCTTTGCTGTGTAAGGAAGTTTTAATTTATCAGTAGAAAGCCAAACCTGTTGGCCAATAGAATACTCCAGGGCTTCAGAACAACTTTTCTCTGCTGAAGAAATCATGCGATCTTGAGTATTTTCAAGTGCTTCTTCTATCTCCTTATGTGAACGACCCATTTCTCCAGCGAATCCAGCTAATCTCCCTTCAAAGCCCATGCAAGGGGCGTAATTATGTGTGATGTTGAAAGGGATAGAGCCAGTGTTACGACTACCCGGGGTAGGAGTAATCGCAAAGGGCCTTTGATAACGAGGAGTTGGTTGGAGGCCGACGACGCAGTGGTTCTAACGTGGGGATTCCTCCGTTAGCAAGAGTCGAGGGGATTCCTCAAAGGTATCAGTAAGCGGGAGGGCGAACCAATCAAAGGTAGTCGGGTTAAGGGCCGACACGCAGTACTTCCATTGTGGGGATTTCTCCAACGGTGGTCAAGGTATCGGCGAATTGAAGGACAAGCCGATCAAGGAAGCGATCTAGGGGTTTCCTAATCGCGGGGCGAGTAAGACGAGAGAAGCAAGTAGATTGCTAGGCGATGAGATACAAGGTAGCTCGAAGGAGGTCTAAACTAACGATCTAAGTGGTACTCAAGTTGTTTATATACGCAGTCTCCTCGCACACGGACCTAAGTAAGAAATGCGAGGAAGACTAGAAAAGAAAGGGTTACGCATTGCGGATCAAAAAGAAGACGCGTAACGGAATGGAAGGAAGCCCGAAAAGGAAGGACGCGTCATGATGAAGAGCAGAACACGCGGCCGTCGTATCGCGGGAGAATCAACGAGACAAGTATGGCAAGAGGATGCGCCACGGGTACAGAGGGAATTGGAGAAGCCAGTGGCGAAGAAAAGGAACATAGTCTGTGGGTCGTGCTAGGATCCTTTGGATAAGAGGTCCTAGCACCGATGGTAGTACATGGATGGAGCATAAGCGAAAGAGAAGTACGAAGAAAAGGAAAAGTTGTAACATTACCCCCTTTGTAGAGTCAAGACCACGGCGTAGACAAAGACAATTCGGCCATGAGAGCGCACAGCAGCTCGACCATGGGGGAATCAGTAGAGAACAGGGCCACCAACCGGGGAGCCCGTGATGTTACCGTAACCGGTTTCATCGATACAATCTTTCTCGTTGGAGTAGTTTCTATCGACGAGGGGAGATGGAGAGTGTCGTTGTGGAAAGTGACGAAGGACAGGAGAGGAGTGATGAGGGACGGGAGGTGTTCCCTGTCGGCGAGAAGAATTAGTTCCACGACGGGAACGGCGACGTCCAGTAGAGGAGGACGAGGAGGACGTTTGGGTGGATGAGGATGAGGAGGATTGTTGCCTCGGAGGGGGAACGCGACGAGGAGGCGGGGAGGCTGTGCGATGACGGAGAGGGCAGTGAGCAAGGATATGTCCCGGGGCCCATCGAAGACAAGTCGTGCATTGGTGCACGGGGCAGTCGTGTTGAAAGTGGCTGACACGGCCGCAAGAGTAACATTGTTCCCCGGCTCAAGGATGAGAGTCAGGGAGGGGAAGACGACCGTCAGCGCTGGTCCAGGCACTTTTGATTCGTTGCATGAGGCGATCTTTGTCAGACCCGAGAGGGGTCGAAGATGCCGAAGGGGTGGTTGGCGTGGGGGGAATCGCGAGGGCCTGCGAAACTGTGATGGGTTCAGCAGGGGGAGGTCTTTCGACCTCGGCAAGGAAGACTGTGGGGGTCGCACGTTGACAGGTGCGACGATGTTCTACGGCGAGCGCTTCATATAGTTCACGGGTGAGGGGATGAGTTTGGGTGGCCATGGCCAGGAGGTAGCGACGCATGTCGCGCAGAAGCGTGAGCATGCCAAGTTGGTGAAGTGCGACCAGCAGGCAAGACTGGGCCTGCATGGCGTCCTGGTAGATGAATTGTGCCACATAGGATCGGTTGGCATCCGCGGTGGGGGCGTGGGCGAGGGCGATGATGTTAAGGTTTGCCAGGTAGGCGCTGTAGAGGGCGTATAGGGGGGATGCCGAATCAAGATAACAGTCTAAGGTGGTCGCGAGACCGGGGTCAGTGATGAGCTCGGTGAGCTCGCGGATCTCGAAGATGGTAGGGGGACCATCTGAGAGGCAATACGCTGTGGTCGGGACGTCTACGGATAAAGGGGCTTGTTCAGTATCATAAGAAGGGCTGTCTGTGCGCTCCACAGGAGGAGTAGGAGGGCGTTGTGCAGCAGCGTCAGGGACGGTAATACTATCGTGGGGAACAAGTGGGGAAGAATGTATGAAAGAAGGAGAAGAAGGAATCGGAGGAGAGGACGTATCATGTTCCTCGGGGAACAGCGTTTGGTTTTTGTGAGGCAGAGACGGGATGGCGAGGGGTGAAGCGAAGCTGGGGGGTACTTGGTATCGTTCGTAGATCTGGGCAATAGTAAGAGTCAAGTAAGGGATTTCGTCAGTGGGGGTGAAGTTGATAGCCATGTCAGTTCTTGGGAGAAGATGAGAAGACGGAGGGGAACAGGGCTTTATACGCTTTAAGGGCGGAGTCCGCATTTGTGAGGTGTCTCTCTGGAACCCAGGAGTCCTCTTCAGTCGAATACCCTTTCCAACGGATCAGGAAGGAGCGTCTTCCGCTTGATCCTTTGTGTTTGATGATCTTTTCTATTTCGTATTCTTCTTCGCCGTCTATTAAATCAGGAGGAGGCGTAGGGTAGTTAGCCCCATGAGTATCATTCTCTCGGTAAGGCGAGAGAAGAGACGTGTGGAATACCGGGTGAATCTTCCACGCCTTGGGAAGGCGTAGTTGATACGTGATCGGGGATAGTACCTTCGTGACGGTAAAGGGGTCCTCTCGCTTGGAGACGAACTTGGGATTTGCAATGGAACACTTCAGGTTCCGTGCTTCGAGCCAAACCCTGTCCCCTAGGGTGAAGGGTTTGAAGTGTCGTCTGGTTCGGGCTGACATGGTCTGATGTGCCAGTTCATGGGAGGCTAGAGCCTCGTCTCGGGCAGCTGAAAGGGTTTTCAGGCAGTCTTCTACTGCGGGGAGATCCGAATTTGCAATGATCGGCGGCAGGGTGTGGGGTTCATATCCCATCATCAGGAAGAAGGGTGATTTGCTTGTAACGGAATGGGGGCGGTGATTGTGTGCAAATTCAGCGTGGGAGATCGAATCTGCCCATGACCCTGGGTTAGATCCGCAGTAGATGCGGAGATAGGTCTCGACTTCTTGGTTTACCCGCTCAGTCTCTCCATCAGTTTGCGGGTGGTATGCTGTGGAGAGGGATAAATCGTATCGCAGTAGTTTTCCCAGCTCACGCGCGAAGGAACTCGCGAACTGGGGTCCTCGGTTGGAGATGATTTTGTCGTAGAGACCGAAGCGAAGGAAGACTTTGTGGAAAAAGAGGGCGGCGACTCCTTCGGCGGTGATGGATTTCTTAGTAGGGCATAAAATTACCCCCTTTGTAAGCCCGTGGTTGACCACAACCAAGAGCGAATCAAAACCGGAAGAGACTGGGAGGTCAGTGATCAGATCACAGGAGATCTGCTGGAAGGGGTGAGACGCGGTGGACTTGATCGGAGTGAGTGGGGGAACAGAGGGATGGGTGTTGGATTTCGCCTGTTGGCAGGTGGCGCAACCTTCAACATATCGGCGAACGTAGGTGGCAAGGCCCAGCCACCAAAATTCAGTGGCAACGAGCTGACGAGTCTTGAGAAAGCCGGGGTGGCCGGCGGTTTCGTGATCATGGCAACGCTGTAAAATGGAACGGCGAAGGGAGTCGTCGGCAGGGACATAGACGCGACCCTGGTAGGTCAAGATACCAGCATTGAGTTGCCAGTCGGCGAGGTGGGAGCGGAACGCAGGGGGAATTTCCTCGTTCATGGATTGGAGGGCCTGACAAACTAAGGTGTCAGATTCGGAGGATTCCTTGATCCGTTCGTGAAAAGCGGCATCAATAGTATTAACAAAAAGGGAAGGCAGGAGAAGAGTTACGCCTTCATTGTCAAGGTCTGATGCCGGGAGAAGATCCGGTCGGCGAGATAGGGCGTCAGGGCCGGCAAGTTGCGTGCCAGGGACATGGATCATTTTGAGATCAAAGTCAGCTAAATCAATTAGCCAACGGGCTTGGCGGCGGTTGAGGGTTTGCGGCTGACGGAAATAGGTCAGGTTCTTGTGATCCGTGAAGGTTTGAATAGGGAAAGCTGAGCCATGGAGGTAATGGTGCCACGCTTTCAATCCACGGATTACGGCAAGAAGTTCTCTGTCGTAGATGTCATAGTTTCATTCAGTGGGAGAGAACAACTGAGAAATGTAGGAACAAGGGTGCCATTCTCCGTTGGCATTGGTCTGGAGGAGGATGCCTCCAGAGGTGTATTTTGAAGCGTCGGTGGCGATGGCGAAAGGGGCGGAGAGGTTCGGCATTTGCAGTACCAGTTTCTTGAGGAAAAGTGTCTTAAGGGTGTCGAAGGCGTGGGTGCAGGCTGACGACCAGGACCATGAACTAAGTTTTTTGGTGAGGTCTATAAGGGGGCGAGCGATGTTAAAGTAGTCAGGGATGAACCACCTGTAGAAGTTAGCAAAACCAAGGAAAGATCGGACATCCTTGACAGTGGAGGGGACTGGCCAGGAGGCGATTCCATCAAGTTTGACGGGGTCCATGACGAGCTGTCCAGGCTTGACAATCATCCCGAGATACTCTACTTCGGTTGCGGCGAACTTGCATTTCTCAAGCTTGAGATGCAGGTCAAGTTCAGTCATACATTGAAGAACGTGCTTAGTTCGTTCGGTGTGGGTAGCCTCGTCAGGAGAGGCGATGAGAAGGTCGTCCATGTAGATGACAAGCCACCCTTCGGCAATCATGTCTCGGAAGGAGTCATTCATGAATCTCTGAAACATGGCAGGTGAGTTACAGAGACCGAAGAACATTACGGTTGGTTCGAAAAGCCCCTTATGGGTGATAAAGGCGGCTTTCCATTGGTGTCCGTCTTTAATACGGACATTGTTGTATCCCCATCGAACGTCAAATTTGGTGAAGACCTTGGCATCGCAGAGTTTGTCGACGAGATCGGATACAAGGGGCAGAGGGTAGGTGTCACAAACAGTATGTTTGTTGACGTAACAGTAGTCTTGGCAGGGGCGGAGGCCGCCATCCTTCTTTTTGACGAAGAAGAACGGGGAAGCTTGAGGGGATTTTGAAGGGCGGATCTTGCCGCAATCTAGATTCACCTGTAAAAAGGATTCAGTGGCGGTGCATTCTTCGGGTGAGAGAGGATAGAGTTTCCCGATCTTCAGGGTGAATGAATCTTTGAGGTTAATCTCGTGGTCGTAAGGCCGCGAGGGTGGGATGTGGTCAGTGGCTTCTTTGGAGAAGACAGAAGCGAACTCAGAGTACTCTGCTGGGAGAACTGGTTTAGGTTTCTCCTTCTCAGCAGCCATGGCAAGCTTGGTAGCTTGGGTGAGGCGTCCGATGACCGGGGATCCTTTCGGGATGTATCGAGATCCGCTTTTGATGATGCGGAACATAATGCAGATGTCGTTGTCGTGTTGGCAATGGGCAGAGGGGTCTCTCCATTCGTTATATTCGAACAAATGAGAGTGGGTAACAGAGTTGACATGGATGTGTCGAGGAGCACGGAGTGGTGGTTTCCAGAATTTGGACAAGTGACGGTCATAATCCGTCGAATGCAGGGCGTAGAGTTCTTTTGACTGGTCGAGACTTTCGGAGAGTGAAAGAGTCCGTTGGGTCCAGTTGATGGCAGGGTTGGTTTCTTTCAACCAAGGAAGTCCGAGGAGGACATTGTCATGCCCAAGGGACATGACCATGAAGTTGACTTGGCGTGCTATTCCCTCAATATTGAGGAACAGTGAGCAGGAGTACCAGATAGCACCTTTCTTGTTGAGAGAATTGTCGGCGTTCCGGGCGTAAATTGGTTTGTCAAGCTTTGTGAGAGGAAGCTTGTGTTTGCGGGCAAAGTCCCAGTCGATACAGGAGATGTCGGCTCCACTATCAATGAGGGCGCGGGTGTCGATGGCTTTGAGTGTATGTGAGGGTACGATTACTTGAACGGGAATTTGCATTGCCTTGGTAGTAGACGTTACAAGTACAGGTGCACACACAGGGGAAGAAGGGGAGACTCGCATCGAGGAAGTTCCCCTATTTAAAAATCCATCTTTTTGAATCTAACCCTCCTGACCGCCGGGACATCTTCATCGTCATCCTGACCAATCGCCTTTATGACTGGTTTGGCAGCTGAGGGAAAAGAGGGGCAAGCAGGGCCGGAATGGCCGGGTTTGCGACATCTGAAACAAAGTTTCTTTTCGATACAACGCTTCCTTTCTTCTGGGGTTAACTTTGGGACGCGTATGACGTCTACGTCCATGGCGTCAGGGTCTTTAGCGGGAGTTCGGGAGGTGGAGGAGAAGTTCTGGTGGGGCTGGTATGCGGGTCGAGAATATCGGTGTGATAACTCAGCGGCGCGATCCCATTGGGTCTGGAAATGAATGGCCTTGTCGTACCAGACGTCGATCGTAGAAGGAACCTTCTCCATAGACATGATCTTTCTCATGAGAGCAGGAGGAAGTCCAGAAGCGAAGTAGGAGATCAGGACGTTGTCATCCTGGACTTGTGACGTAGCGACTTTGTTTTTGAACTCGGCTATATAGGAGTTCAACGAGGGGTTGTAAACACCGTTCTTACCAATGAGAACGCGTTTGGTGGTGAGCCAGGTGATTGCATTGTTGACCGTGTCGTGGTATTCGAACGCGGTCTTGAAGGCTTTGGTGAAGTCTTCCCAAGTACCGATGGCCGCGACGCCTCTGGTGATAGTAGACATCCGGTAGGTGTTTGCCCAGGTGAGGGCAGGTCCCTTAGTCATGAAAGACAGGGCGAAGGCGACCTTTTTAGGGTCGGTGTCGTAGGTGGCTACATTCACCGTGAGGTAGAACAACACAGTGTTTAACCAGGGTATGGCCTTGTTGTAAGATCCCTCAAAGATCTCGGGGGTGCCGAGGCGGAGTTCAGTGGTGCAGGAGGACATTATCAGCGAGGACGGAGGTAGGGATGGAAGAGGGGGAGGACGAACAGGAGCACTAGTAAGCGTGCTAGCAATAGAAGTAGTGGCACGAGGTGGACCGAAGTGGGTAGAACGTGTAGGAGTAGGAGAAGAGGGGGCGGTAGTTGGTTTGGAAGGGATGGAAAGGCTACGGGAGAGAGCGGTAGCTAAGTTCCGGTCTCGTTGGTCCGCTGACTGATGGTGAAGGGTTTGCTCGACCTGTAAGGAAAGCTCGTCGGGTTTCTGATCCTCTAAATGAGAAGACTCGTCCGATTCCTCCGGAGAAGATGGTTCAGCAGGTGTGGGACGGTAAAGTCCCCACGTAGGGTGGTTATGCTGAGGGTGAATGGTGGAGGCTTACACGGTGGTAGCCTCAACTAGAGAGTTTAGACCTTTTGTTATGACTACCCGGGGTAGGAGTAATCACAAAGGGCCTTCGATAACGAGGAGTCGGTTGGAGGCCGACGACGCAGTGGTTCTAACGTGGGGATTCCTCCGTTAGCAAGAGTCGAGGGGATTCCTCAAAGGTATCGGTAAGCGGGAGGGCGAACTGATCAAAGGTAGTCAGGTTAAGGGCCGACACGCAGTACTTCCGTTGTGGGGATTCCTCCAACGGTGGTCAAGGTATCGGCGAATTGAAGGACAAGCCGATCAAGGAAGCGATCTAGGGGTTTCCTAATCGCGGGGCGAGTAAGATGAGAGAAGCAAGTAGATTGCTAGGTGACGAGATACAAGGTAGCTCGAAGGAGGTCTAAACTAACGATCTAAGTGGTACTCGAGTTGTTTATATACGCAGTCTCCTCACGCACGGACCTAAGTAAGAAATGCGAGGAAGACTAGAAAAGAAAGGGTTACGTGTTGCGGATCAAAAAGAAGACGCGTAACAGAATGGAAGGAAGCCCGAAAAGGAAGGACGCGTCATGATGAAGAGCAGAACACGTGGCCGTCGTATCGCGGGAGAATCAATGAGACAAGTATGGCAAGAGGATGCGCCACGGGTACAGAGGGAACTGGAGAAGCCAGTGGCGAAGAAAAGGAACATAGTCTGTGGGTCGTGCTAGGATCCTTTGGATAAGAGGTCCTAGCACTGATGGTAGTACATGGATGGAGCATAAGCGAAAGAGAAGTACGAAGAAAAGGAAAAGTTGTAACACTATCCTGGAGTAGAATGGGGCATTAACGACCTCAAGTCCAATTACAGGATCATCAGTAGAGCATATGAGCAGATAGTGGCAGAGTGTGGTCCTCCACAAAATTCCCGTTTCATTCCATGACCTCAGAATCAATATCAATATCTGCCACCTTCTAATCCTCCTGCCCCTCAATGTCTGCAATTTACAGCAACTGGAGTTCAGCCAGGTTGTGGTGTCCCAATGGAGATAGGTGTGCAGCAGGCTGCACCCGCAAGGCAAGACATGAGGACTTGCTTCCTCTGTAACCTCCCAGGGCACATCAAACCAGACTGTTCCAAAAACCCATATTGTCGTCCACCTTGTTCTTCTCAGCAGCGGCAACAAGTAGTCTGGGACTACAACCAAGGTACTTATGTACTTGTAGCAGATTATCCCCAGGTGCAAGTTATATAGCATTATGCCTCCCGTCCCCTCCCCATTTTCCCAGTTATAGTACCGGTAGTAGCAACAGCTGCCCAACAATTTGTCTCAAATGAAGCTGAGGCATACTATTGTGATAAGTTTGAAGTAGAAGCCAAACAACATGCGGCAGAAGCTTTAAAAGGACACAGCACGTAGGAGTAGAGAGTTCCTCTGTGCCTGAACAATTTTCTTCTTTTTCTTCTTGTTCTGATTTCAATTTTCCTATTTCTGACTTATCTTCTGTATTATGTAGTTTATTTGCTTCCTCTGTAAGAGCATCTTAGTTGAGTGTGGCACTGGAGTATAATAATAGTGTGCTTAATTCTCTACAAAAACAACAAAAAATTAATTCTATTTATAAACCCCTCTTGTGTATTATGACTTCCCAGCATCACACAATGACATTGTCATTCGGCAAAGAGTTCTCACTTGAGACTGTCATACATTGCCAGCAGGATGGTTAGTGGGAAAGTCACAAGTTCAAAGCTCTCTTGGACTCTGGTGCTACCCACACATTCATTGATCGCAATTATGTATTACATCATGGCATTTCTTTCTTCACACTCGATAACCTGATTAAGATACATAACACTGATGGATTAGAAGGCACTATTGGCCAGATTCAGCATATGGTAACCCTGATCGTGGAAATCGCAGGACATTATGAAACTATAGATGCTTATAGATCTAAATTAGGTACACATCACATGATCATTGGGTATGATTGGCTTTTCTGCCATAATCCCAAGGTCAATTGGATTTAGCGATCCATTTCATTTCCGTGCTGTACTCAATATTGTAAAATTATGGGTGCTGGCCCTTCTGCTTCTAATTATTTAGGACTAGATTCTTCCTTTTTACGTACAATAGAAGAAGGGCTAAAAGAACAGGTACCCAAAACATATCACAAGTTCCTTGAGGTCATCTCGGAACAGGAATCTACTAGAATGCCAATATGAAAGCCTTGAAACCATGCAGTGGATCTCAAGCCAGACTTTGTTCCGAAGAAGGGTCGAGTAATTCCCCTCTCAGACATTGAAATGGATGAAGTTCATGCATTCATAGATAAAGAACTTAAAAAGAGGTATATTGCACCCTCCAAATCACCACAAACTTCTCCTGTTTTCTTTATTCCAAAAAAGGACAGTGGGAAGAGAATGGTTATCAACTACCATTACCTCAATAAGGGTACCATCAAGAATTCCTACCCACTTCCTTTGATTCCACAATTAATTGATCGGCTGAAAAATGCTGACATGTTTATGGCCCTTGATTTACATTGGGGTTACAACAATGTGCAGATCAAAAAAGGCAACAAATAGAAAGGTGCCTTCATTCCTCCAATTGGAGCTTATGAACCCATGGTAATGTATTTCAGAATGACTAATTCTCCCCCCACTTTCCAACAAATAATGAATGACATATTTAACGACATGTACGCAGTAGTAATTATTTATATTGACAATTGTATGATATTTACGTCGAAGAAAACTCGGGAAGAACATGAGGAGGTCGTAAAAGAGGACCTACGTTGTTTACGCAATAATGATCTTTATGTAAAACCCTCCAAGTGTTATTTCTCAAAGGATAAAGTGGACTTTCTTGGTATGGTTGTATCTAAAAAGAGTGTAGAAATGCAAGAAAAGAAGGTGGCTGGGGTCATGGATTGGCCAATTCCCACCAGATTAAAACAGCTACAAGGTTTCCTTGGACTCTGTAATTATTATAGGTGTTTCATTTCAGGCTTTGCCGAGATCGCACGCCCCTTGAATGATCTTACCAAGAAAGATGTTCTGTTTACATGGGGTCCCGATCAACAAGCAGCATTCGATGCCCTCAAAAAGAAATTTACTACCACTTCACTTCTCGTATATCCTAACCAAGATCAAGAAATGTGAGTCAAAACAGACGCCTCGAATGTAGCCACAGGAGCTGTGCTCTCCACTCAATGCAATGATGGTAATTGGAGGCCTATCGCCTTCATTTCACACTCTTTTGATAGCACTGAGCACAATTATCCTATTTACAATAAAGAATTGCTTGCAGTGATTCGGGCACTGGAAAAGTGACACCATTACCTTATTGGTCATGAATGATTTGAAATCTGAATGGACCACAAGAACCTTGAATACTGGAAGAAGCCACAAACTCTTAGCAGTTGGCAAGCTCATTGGCATGCTGTACTCTAGGAATTCAATTATGTTTTTATTTATAAACCTGGTTCTTCTAATGGTTGGACTGATGCACTCTCACGACGCCCAGACCATAGTGAGGCAGTGCAGGATCATAACACCAATATTATAGTCTTGCCTCCCACAGTTTTCATTAATTCTGTTTCTCTCTCTTTGGACTTTCTTTTGGAGTTGGAATCGAAGTCTGCCGCTCTTGGGGTGGATGCTGTGAATGACTTCCTTTTCAATGCTTCTATGAATATTTTCAAAAATGACAAAAACAAAGTTTCCATATCTTTTCCTTTACATACTTGTCTCCTTACCTTATGTCATGATTCTCCTATCACCAAACATGGTGGATACTCCAAAACCATCCATACTCTCACTTGTTATTTTTTGTAGCCTGGTGTCACTAAAAATGTTAAAACCTATGTAGATAGCTGCCAAGTATGTGCCCTTACAAAGGGAAAGTCAAAGCACCAGCAGGAAAACTTCTCCCATTACTTGTGGCCAAACGACCATGGGAAGATCTTTCAGTTGATTTCATCACAGGTTTATCCAAATCATATTCTTTCACAGCTATTTGCATGGTAGTAGACTACTTCTCTAAAAAAGTTGTGTTTATTCCCACATATGATACTTGTTCTTCTTCAAACTTAGCAGTTCTATTTAGAGATCATGTTTGGTGTACACACAGACTCCCTTCTACTTTAATTTCTGATTGTGGTCCCCAATTCGTCTCTGCCTTCACCAAGGATTTGTGCAAACTCCTAAGTATTACCCAAAATATTTCCATAGCCTATCATCCACAAACTGATGGCCAAACAGAGTGTGTTAATAGAGATTTAGAGCAATATCTCTGTGCATATGTAGGAAAGAAGCAGAATGTATGAATTGACTGGCTCAAAATGGCACAATTCTCCCACAATAATACCATTACCACTGCAACTGGCTCCATTTCTTTTAATGTTACATGCAATTACACCCCTTGCATGGGCTTTGAAGGGAGATTAGCAGGTTTCACTGGAGAAATGGGCCATTCATATAAGGAAATAGAAGAAGCACTCAAAAATACTCAAGATAAAATGATTGCTTCTGCAGAGAAAAGTTATTCAGAAGCCCTGGAGTATTCCATTGGTCAGCAGGTCTGGCTTTCCACAAATAAATTAAAGCTTTCTTATACAGCAAAGAAATTAACTCAAAAATGAATTGGACCTTATACAATCACCACAATCCTTCTTAACGCCATTACGCTCAAACTTCCCAATGTAGTTCACATTTATCCCACAGTCAATATCTCTTGTGTAAAACCTTATTGGGAAACATTACCTGGACAGCCCAAAGTCCAGCCTGATGCAATTGAGATAGACTAGGAGGGAGAAGAACAATTTGAGGTGGATTACATAGTCTCATCATGTCTTAAAAACAGGAAGCTTGAATATTTGGTACACTGGAGAGGATATAATGAAACAGATCACACCTGGAAATCATCAGACATCATTAATACTGCTCCTTTGGCAGTTGCTGATTTCCACAAATCAAATCCCTCCGCTCCCCACAAACTCTGTGGACTTACGACTTCTTCTTTCACCTCACTCTTCTCTCCTCATGAAAACTTCACAGTAGCTGAACCAACCACGACTCACCTGGAATTCAAGTCATAAAAAGGGGGTAGTGTTATAATATGAATATTTTCAAAACATTTTTGGACTTACATCTTTCTTTTCTCAGTCACGTGATCTGTGCACATGACCATGGTAATCATCACATGACTAGGCCTAGAGCTAATGATGTCATACCTCATGGTAACCATGCCTCCTTAATTTCCACTCTTCTCACACAGCCCTCTTTAATCTCCGTTACTTTTATCTCACGACCATGTTTTTCATCAGTCTATTTATGATAATTCATCCCACGCATAGCATGGTCTGTGTGCAAGCCTGTATAATATATAAAGTAGACACTATGCGACTGGCAACCCCAGTCTAATCCATTTTTGGTTACCTTGATAGTTATTGCTCTGGTCTTTTGGCCACCGTAGACTGAGTTAATCAGAGAAGACCCTCATCTCTTTCTTACTGTTGAGCCAGGACACATGTAGCCTGCAAGGTAGCACTAAGCCTTGTGATCTCATTATTCGCGATAGGTTCATAACAGACAGGGGCTAGTGCTCTATGCCTGGTAACAATGTTATTCTTATTTAGATGGTGGACAACCATATGAATATAGTGGGTGTGGTTGTAGTCTGCTCTTGTTTTATCTCCAAGAAGGAGAGATTTCCCAAGTCTAGGGTCTGATGGTTGTGCACTATCATAAAGAGCAATGGCATGGAAGGGTGGACGCGTTGCCCAGGAAATTACCCCATACAAGCTGAATGCGAAGGAGAGTGGGTCAAAGAATACAGCAACACAGCAAAGTGTCTATCAATAGGCGAAGTTGGTATGGGTAATGACAAAAAGAGGGAGTTAGGGACTAAAGTGGTCAGTGACTAGATAGTAGTTTTGGAATTATGAAAAGACCACAAAACACTAGAGTCACTAAGTGTGATATTCAAGTGAAAGAAATGGAATTCCAAAACTAAAGAGCATATATGAAGGGACAACTACTTATATACTGTAGCTACGTGTGCACAGACCAAGTTTAGGGCAGGCGCAGAATGTCCTAGAATGATTATGTAAGCTGATGTCATAGAATGTTCTGGAAGGTTTGAGGAAGGACATCATGAAAAATAAGGTAAGGAACTAAGCGAATGAAGAATCATGATGAGATTAGATGTGGAGATAAGATAAGATAAGATAATATAATATATCCAAGTGGATGCATTGAATCCTAGCATAAGCATGAAGGAAAACCATTGAAGGAAAACAATGGTGTCATATGAGTATCTTCTAGAAGGAAGAGTCAACCAATGCTTTGTTTCATTTCAGAACCACTTGGAATGGATGGCATTAAGGACTCAGAGGAGGAAAAATGAGCTTCAGCAGATGCATCATTGATATCATTGATGGTAAGCCTCTCGAGTTGCTTCTTAAGGCTGGGAACAAGGTCAACCTCACCAACTTCATCTTGATCAGATTGGATCACATCAGTCAGATTACCATTGGGAGTCACTGATGTCGAGGGTGCATTTTGGTCAGGACCAGAGTCAACCTGGATGCTTGGGTCCCCCTTGTCTTCAGTCTTAATGATCCCAGGGTATATTCCGCTTCCAAAAACACAAAGCATGTTGACACCAGGGGTTGAAAAGAGCTTGTCATACTCATAGTCCTCAAAATATGTTGGAGATTTGGATAGAATGGTGATTGCAGTGTCATGGCCATTCAACCAACAAGCATGGATATTCACATTTCAACTCTGAATGTTTCCAGACCACATGTTATGGTGCATGTGGTCTAGGTGTTCTGTACATGACAGGTTTAGTTGTTGATGGCCATGTTGAAGGTCCAGATTGTGTGAGTATACTCCTCTGATGTCCTAGGCAGGATGTAAATGGTCAATTGCTTGCTTGTAGTTCAAAGCACTGTTGTGCCCCCCACACATGTGCAGGAAGATAAAGAAAAGTTCAATGGGATTGTCATCAACATCAGGAAGAAAGAATGGTTCAGAAGCATTGAGGTGCTATTGCTTAGCAATGCAGAAGATGATATTTGTTATGACCTACCTCTAACCTACAATAAATGCAGGCTAAAGACAAGACAAGACAACCCAAGAAAACAGAGGGAAGTGGAGTCAAAGGACAACAGACAGGGTTCTAATCCTGAAAGTGAAGGAGAATATAGAATTCCAAAACTAAGGAGTACAAGCCTGTATTTACCAGCTACTTATACTACCTAGGGCTAAGGGTAAGCAGTAAGGGCAAGAATACATCATAGAGTCTAGGGAAGAAACCTAGAGTTATGACAGGGTGGAGGAGGTGCGGTTGTGTACATGGTAGGGGTGTGTTGGGGCAGTATGTAGGAGATGCTATCTAGGGTGAGCAGTAATTAAGAGGGGAGATTGCCTGGAGCTTCTAGTGATCCGATATAATAAGAGAATAAGGAAAGAGAATGGAAGATACAATCGGGAGGATCCATGAGATCTCTGATGTATATGAAACAATAACCTAAATGAATGGAAGGTGCTATGCGTGGAGAGATCCATTAGATCGTGTGGCAATAGCAGGAATGAGATATAAACTGTACAAATGGAGAAGGAGAAACAAGGCATGGAATAGAGGGAAAATGAGCCGTGATCTGGAGGCGATGTCAGCTAGAGGAGAGGCCACAAGAGAGGCCATTGACAGAGCGAGACAATAGCCGGAGGCACTACTAATAATGATATGAGGGCGAGACAATGTCGGCACTGGCTGAGATAAGATAAGATATCCAAAGACATAAATGGAGCACACAGCAGCTACACGCTTAGGGGTCTTGTATAAATAGAGAAAGGCGGGCAAAAGGTTAGCTTAGGGTTGCCAAGACCTAGCTAAGATGAAAGGAGGATAGCAGGGGTTTAGCTAAGGGTTAGCTAAGACCGTACAGGGAACCCTAGAATAGGGGTTGAGAGCAACGACAAAGAGTGATCATTACAATATTCTTGACAAGAGTTTGAGAGTCATAGTAAAGTTAATTGGGCATGAATGAGCACTGATGACTGCGATAGGACAAGAAGAGAAGATGGGCAAATGTGCTCAGATGAATAACCTGTTGTGCAAGGGAAAGGGTAGGATTGGTAAATGGCTCAAGTAGATTATGAAAGAGGTTGCTGAGCATCCTGATGGTTTCAAAGTTAATGTAAGCATCAACATCTGGAATTTGACCGAAAGGAGTATAAGGTGGCCTTGTGATGTCAATGCAACCAAGTCATATAACCACTTGCATTAGTTTGATGGCATGTGGAATATCTTGAGGGTTATTAGAATACATTAGCTTCCTTGCTTTTTTTTTGTCACAATCATCTAGCCATGATAGATAATGCTTGATCTTTTTTGGATTCGTCCATTGTCCATTTCCAAGGACCAATCCATGGGTAGATCAAAGTATGGTACAAAATCCTAGATGATGTACTTGAGTAAAAATCATGTAAGGGGACAGAAATAAATATACACTTGAATATGTGCTTATAGTTGAAGTCAAGTATAATGGCATTCTTGCCAGTGTAGAGGTTAAAACCAGGGATGTCAGCAAGAATGCCAAAAAGGAGAAAGGAGGCATCCAGCTTGCTATGAACAAGAACGCAATGGCCACCCTTGCGATGTGTAGCATTGCCATTGGTAGCAAAAGATCACAGTGGACCAACTATTCTCTTAGTCCCACTGCTTTGCCAAGTGTTGATGACTTTCTCCATAAGCTTTGCTCAATGGATGTAGTCCTTTTCTTTGCACATCAGGGCAGCAAGGATTGGGTAAGTTTCATCCTCTCCAAAAAAATGTGCAACAACAACCGTCATCTCTTTTCCCTTGTGGACCTGACCAGACTCAAGCTTAGCAGCAATTTGAACAGCAGATTCATATGGGTTGAGGATAGAGTCAATGGTGTGAGTGTGCTTCCAGCAGAGCCCACCCACACCATTCTTGAATGGAAAATATACTAGTTTCTTTGAGTGTGATCTCATCAGAGAGAATGCTAACCCCTCAAAGCATGCGGAGACCAGCATAAGCGTAAGGCTCAACAATAACATTGAGGATATTTGCCATGATTATATCCAGAACAATCAAGCCAATGGTAGGAGCAATGATAATGAAATAGAGGCGGTTGTGAAGGGTATAAAGGGAGGGAATGGACATGCATTGATTGAGTGTGTAAAGGAGATTTGCATCTCCGATGCAGTATATAAGAAGGGCAAGGTCATAGGCATTGTCGCTATAGCCACGAGGCTTGTAGCCTTATTCAATTGCTTCCTCAATATGTTTGATGATGGCATTGATGCTGGCACCATTGTTGATCTGGACTTGTAGGATACGCTAAAGCCATAGAACATCGGTCTGAGAGATTGCCATGAGAAGGGCAGAATGGCTGTTGATGGTGTTTAGCTTATTGCTGATTGAATGAGCATCATTGAGCAACTAATTGACAGTAAGTAGTTGAAACATTATGTGAAAATGGAGTGCTTACCTTGAGCTTCCAATGTTCAAGTTCTTTGGAGCGTTCATTGATGCTCCAAGCCAGTTGAAGGACATTCTTGAGTGAGTGCCTCATGCAAGGCTGATAAAGTGGAATAGACTTCCCGAGCTCATCTAGAGCTGGACCAAGGACAGCACAGGCAGAACAATTGTCACTGGTATCTAGAATAAAATGAGTGCAGTCCAAGGAGCGGGCATAGGCTTGACCATCGAGGATGTTGAATATATATGGAAGTTCATCTGGTTTGCCACATAGGGTGCATAGCCATGACAAGCTAACCTGGATGTTGGAATCAGGAGCAAGATCCCACTGAAATGGTAATTCATAGCAAGGAGGATGGGAGGGTGAAATATATATAGTTAGACTGGAGTGGGAATCAGAGTTGAATATGATGGATGGACTGTGAGCACAGTGTTCAGTTAAAACTCAATGAGAGAACTTGAAAGACTTACCTAGTGATGGGAATTAAGGTGAGGGATGGTTCAGAAAGCAACAGAGAAAGGGATCCAAGAGATGTGGATCCAGGAGAGTCTGGTGTTGAGCCAAGTTGTTGCTGTTTGAGAACTAATTGAGTGGAGCTTCCTTCATTGCATGCTGTGCTATACAAGACTTATAACAATAATGATTGCTGAGTATAGTAAAATCACCTGTAATGGAGAGAGAAACAGAGACTGAGATGTTGGATTTAACAAAGACAAGGCAATGAGAACAGAGGAAAGCGTGGAATTCATTGATGGGTGAAACAGTGAGAATGCAGCAGAAAAGGCTGTATTGAGAAGATGTAATATTTGTTTCTGCAAGAGTTGGTTTGATGAATACTGAATAGACTGGAGGGGATGAGGTTGGTGGAAGCAAGAGGGGGGAAAGAACTTACATATATAGAACCTAAGGCTGTGTTATCGCTACCTGCAGGTGCCTCAGGATTATAAGAATTGTTTAATGTTTGGGGATATGGCAGTAGTGCGCTATCATTACTTAAATATAAATGTATGGGATTGGATGAAGGCCATAATTGAGGTCTTGAAGATGCCAGCCAGCGTGAATAATCATCTAATCTACTAGAGGAGGACATTAAGACATAGTCTAGGTCTAGAAAGAGGGTAGGAGGTGAAGGTGAAAGAGAGACATGACCTGGACATGTGATACAATAGCGCATTTAAAAATTAACAATTAGTTTATATGACTTAGTTTGGAAATGATATGAGTCTCTCACAAACTCACCATAGTGAAACAAGAAATAGATTTTATTGAAAAGTAAATAGATAGAATGATGTATTATACATAGTTTTGGGCCCCTTTGGTAAGGCATGAAGAGCCATAAATGTATTTTGCATGTACTAGACACAAACTAAGTGAAAATGCTGCAATAACCTCAACATTACCCAAAAAGGCAGAAATCAGGAACCCCTGGCACTTAAAAGCATAGGGATTCAACAGAAGTGAGTGTTCGGAAGTCACCGAATGCACACCTCTTGAGTGATAGGAGTAGTTTTCCCGGTCAACAGCGATGGTACAAGTGTGTTGCCCTCAACTTGCACTGTCCACAACAGATTTTTGGTGATTTACAGCCGTTTGGATAAATAATTATTAGCAGGTCTCAAAGTATGTTGAATGAACAGCTTACATCATGTTGAAAGAAGAGAAACTTGAGCATGCATTTCCAGGATTTATCCAGATTTCAATCTCCGACTCAATTGCAGCCACAGCTGTTATAATACGAACATTTTCAAACTTTTTATCCTTGTCTTCTTTTCTTTTTTAGTCACGTGATCTGTGCACGTGACCGTGGTAAACCTCACATGACCAGGCCTAGAACCAATGACGTCATACCATGAGGCAACCACACCCTTTTAATTTCCACTCTTCTCACACAGCCCCTTTAATCTCCGTTATCGCGTTCCCATGGTCGTGAGACCACTTAGTCTATTTATGGTAGTTCATCCCACGCATAGCATGGTCTGTGCGCACGCCTGTATCATATATAAAGTAGCACTCTGCGACTGGAAACCCCAGTCTAATCCACTTTGTTCACCACTATAAGCATTGCCTTGGTCTTCTGGCCATTGTAGCTTGTGTTGTTCGGAGAAGACCCCCATACCCTCTT